>VDFB02205755.1:0-67517 GCA_007258455.2 Sequoia sempervirens
GATGCTTTATGCTTTTGATTATATTATTGATGTTAGATTCGTCAGTTAGTAATACTATATTGGTGAAAGGGACAGGATTACATCACTCACATGCGAGCGCCTGTGATTCCGCGATTTCCCCTTCACGGTGTGTCTACTATGTTATATGTATGTTCGACACTCATTTTGTTTGTAGGACTATAGGTACAGGACATCGACTCCACCTGGTTTCACAGGTCTAAGTGTGTCCATTGACCAACGGTAATCGATTAGGAGATAGTAGCTAGGTTTTTTGTGCCAAGTCATCCCCCTGGTCATGGTCTGTCGTCGGGTCGTAGTCGAGTGTAGTTGTTATATGTTGTCCCTTTCACCTTGGTTTTTATTTAAATTCAAGATATAAAAGTAAATAAATGGCTTTTGTAGTTAAGTTGTTTAAATAAATCTGGCTATATTGTTAAAAATGTTATTTAATTCATTAAATAATTTAATTTAATTAATAAAATAATTTAATCTCGGATTAGATTTATTTTATTGATTAATTAAATTAATTGTGTTGAATTGATTAAGTTATTCGCTTTCTTTGAATTAAAAGTGTTAGATTATGTTTGGGAAAGAAAGTTTCAAAAGTTTTAAATTCTTTTGTTTGAAAAGAATTTTTAAATGTATTAAATTCTATTTGGAAATTGGAATTTTGTTCTAAGTTATTTAAAATTCAAATATCTTCAAAATGCAATAACTTTGGGTGGAAAAGATATTTTAGAAGAGTTGACTCAATTTGGGGAGGATTTGGAGAAGCCTTGAAATTTCATTTTGAATTTGAATTTGAGTTTGGGGGAAAAATATTATATTTTCATTTTTGGTTTATTTTATGGGGATGATTTCAATTTGGAAAAAGGATGGGTTGCAAAAAAGAAAAGAGGGTTTTGATTTTTTTATTTTGGTTTTCAATCTTGGTTTGAAGGTGGAGATCTTGGGATGGAATGGTGGAGGAGTGGAATCTGCAGAGGAACTCAACACCAATTTGTTCTTCAAGTTCATGATCACAGGTTTTCTTCTGGTTTTAATTGTTTTGAAGTTTTGAAATTTTGGTTTCAATTTGAATGCAAGTTTAGAAAACAAATCTGGAAACCTCTTTGAAATCATGGAAGAAGAGAAAACAAAGATAGATTCTTGCAATAGGAATGAAATGGAAAAGAAAACAAGAAAAAAATCAAACAATAGAAATAAAAAGGAACAAAAGAAGATCTTGAAAAAAGCTCTGTTTGAAGATTTGTGCACATGAAATTGTGATTAAATATTTTCTTCTATTGTGTTTTCTGAAGAAAGAAATTTCTCTATTTGACTGTTGATAAAAAAATTACATAATATATATATATGAATATATATACATATATATATGTATATTTTATATATTTATATTCTTGTGATTTGGGTATTCTGGAAAAACGCAGGGGTTTCATTTTTTTGTTTTTCGTGATTATATAAATATAAAAAAATAAAAATGGAAGCTTTGTTTGGGGGGGAGGGGGCGATAGCCATGGCCACCCTAGCCAAACCCCAAGGGGGAGATCATTGCTGTGGCAGCGCCTCCAACAGGGGAGGCTGGGCGCAGCCAGGGTTGCGTCCCCTCCCTTGTTAGGGGTTTGCTCTAATAATCTTTATTCGCCTTTTGTTTTTATTATATATTTTAAATATATATATATATATTTTATAATATATACTATATATATGTTTAATATATATATATATATATATATATATATATATTATATGTTATATAAATATATATATATTTATATTTATAATATGTTTTTTTTTTATTATTTAACATATATAATATATGTATTATATATTATATATTTTAAATAATTGGATTATATTTAAAATATTGTGTTGAAATTTAAATGAAGGATTTTTAAAAATAAAATAAAATAAATATATCTAAATAATAAATATATATTTAATATATATTTATGTTTAAATATAATTGTTTTAAGTTGGGTATTTTACTATGGTGAATGCGAAAATGGATTTTAGAATAAAATGATTAATTTAAAAAAAAAATTGCTTTGATCATTATGAATAAATTGAGAAAATGGAATAAACTTATTAGTTATAATATTTCCTAAGTTACCAATGGAATTTGATTGATTTTCGAGTATGCACAATTATTGTTAATTATTTAATTGATTACTTGCGCTATGCCATTGCTTTGCTTGGATTTAGAATATCCTAATGATGGGTTATTGAATCACCTGAGATGCTTCCTAAGTGATGTTTAAAGTTACAACTTTTATATTAAATTTAATTATTGGGAATTGGAATTCCTTAAATAATATTTATTTTTATCAAATTTGAATAAAGAATAATATTTTAGTATTATGGAACACATGAAAATTAATTAGTATAGTTGTGCTTGAGTTGGAAGGTGTATGCAAGTTTCGATTTTAGAATTAGTGCTATTGTACTTCAGGAATTAGGGTTAGTGCAATGATTAAATATTGGTTAAGGGTTAGGGTTGTAATTGAAACGAATATGGTTAATATGTTTACAATGACTTGTTTGATTTGATGGAATCTCGAAGTTCTTGTAAAGGATATGTTAAATGTCAGGATTATGTACGTGGTTAAGTCATATGGATTACAATTAGAAGCAATATTGATCATATTAAAGGAGTAAAGAAAAGGGTTATTTTATTATGATGCTGGTATAATGGGTAGAATGTTATTTAAAAGTTCTTGTATTCCATTGCCTTAAATGATAAATGGGGAATGTTGTTTGTAAACCAGATTGCAAGGAATAGATAAGGTTCATAAAGATTTATATTGTTTAGAACTTTTATGAATAGTTAGTGGATTAAGTATATGATGTATATGTGTACTTTGCTTCCTGTTTTATGAGAAAAGATTGTTATGTCAAAATACATTACTAGATATTTAAAGAGTGTGCATCTTTATGATTGTTGGTTTAAGCAGTTTCATATTGGTATTGTATGGGCAATATTGTTATGATTGTAAATTTATGAGAGTACTTTGGTAGTTCTGAGTTTTGCTTCCAGAGGCTAGGGAACTCTTTGATTAAGTTGTTTGTTCTTTTTGGAGTGATTTTTTTATGTAAGTCTTCCAAATGGGGTTTCATTTATTTGTATGGGTTTTTGTTATGTAGTCAACCATTGTATTGCCTTGGGTAGGGCGGTTGGTTGTATCTTGTGGTTTTACCCAGTTTTCACAAACGGGGATGGTTTGTGCCTCCTTTGTATTAGGAGTGGTTTAGGTGGTTTGTGCCTCCTTTGGAAGGAGTGGAGTATGTATTTTATTGCCTCTAGTGTTTGGAGAGGGTTTTGACCTTTATTGCCTCCAATGTTTGGAGAGAGTTTTGACTTTTGTTGCCTCCAGTGTTTGGAGAGGGTTTTAACCTTTGTTGCCTCCAGTGTTTGGAGAGAGTTTTGACATTTGTTTCCTCCAGTGTTTGGAGTGGGTTTTCATTATATGTTCCTCCTAGAGTTGGAGTGATCGTTTATCTTGTTTGTATGACTTTTGGCATCCTTGGTGATTGGTTTTGTGTTGGTTTGTTGTCAAGTAGAAGAGTGGCTTCTGTTAGGGGCCAGAGCCCAAAGAGGTAAATTGGGAAACCTTCAGAAGTGGTTTAATCAAGTGATAACTAAATTAATGTACTTAGAAGTTAATTAGTATTTCACACTAATTAAGATAATTGAGCCTCGCTTATGGATGCAAGGGTTTGTATAGACTTGGGATGAGACGGGAAGGCCGGGAATGGAAAGGTCATCTATCTTTTCCTTACGAGAGGTATTTGATTCCGCATGAGTGAGTATGGGTGTCAGGATTCGGTAGAGGCCACCAAGACAACCCATAGTGGGGGTCGGAGCCTAGGAAGATTCCCAGAGGATATCCCATGATGAGCTATGTGATGACACTCTTTCTACGACAATACTTGGTATTTGGGTTTATGTGTATGGTCTTCTTATCATTCTCGATCTATTTTATTTCTAGAAGCAATGTGACCTATGTCGATGATGTTGGAGTTGTACTTGTGTTATCATTATGGATGTTTGGTTCATGTGTTTGGTTGTGTCAGTGTGAGTTAGCCTATGTCTAGGGGTGGATGGTCTTGTCTAGAATTCCTTGTTACTATCTCCTAGCACGGGGGGTGAGCCTTTGGTTATCACATGGTTGGGTGGAATGCGTACCTTAATCCATTGGGTCATCTTCTTGTTTGTGTGGATGAGATTTCCAGTTGGAGAGCTTGTGGGATCCAGTACTTCATGCTTTATTCTTTTCCGTATTGTTGTAATTTTTTTTACCCCTCTTATTATCGAGGTGGAAGATGTAATTTGTAACCTTATTTATTGGAATTACCTCATTTGGGGAATGAGTGTTGTAATCTTATTGTAAGGTATATTTTTTGGAATCATGTGGTATCTTTTATGCCTTTGTTGTAATTTTATCAGGTATGGAATGTATGAGTTCTTATTTCTATAAGTAATTAAATGTGATGTTAATTCATGTTTCTTGTTTGGGTTTTAAGTAATCTCAGTCTCGTAACCTTAGAGGTTGTTGGCAATGAGTAGTGAACTTTTATGTTATTTGTTCTTAAAAAAAAAATAGTTCGCTTGTGTAGTTATTTGCAACTTCCTCTAGGGTTGCGTGGTGGTGCATTACAACCGGTGTGTGAATTGGTCTGAAAGAGTTGTTTGTGTATGGACTACGATAAATGTTTCTCCTCCACAGTCCTCCGCTGATGTGTTTCAGGTCTTGTAAATCTAGTAGAAGTTTTGTAATGATGTTTTCTATGTTCTAGAAAAGGTGTTCATGGTTTGGTGCTTTGGAAGACTAGTTTCAGAGTTTATGTGTGTGTATGTGCAGTTCAGATGGACTAGTGAGAAGTGTTTTGAGTTTGAAGGTTGTTGCATTTGTTGCAGATGAATCTGAAGGCATGTAAAATGTGTTCCAATGTATGGTGAAGCATGTTATGTGGTTTGCATGTTATCTTCTCATTGTGGAAGCATGTACTTCAAATTTCATTGGTGTTTTTCATTAGGTTTGGCCGACCTGGTATTTACACTTCATGCAAAGGATAAGTGTCAATTGAGTAAGCGTGTGATTGATCTGAGACATTGTTTTGGGTCTTGGTTAAGTGTCTATTTGGTTCGCTCTCATTCTCTTCCACTGCAAGAATGTTGAGTTGTCGACCTAATTTGAATTTATGAAATGAAGCGTGCATAGCCGACCTTGGAGAAATTTTCTAAGGTTGAAGATGGTATAAATACAAGTTGAGATGTTGTGAATTGCATCAATCAGATGAGCCACAATTTGTGAAGAAGAGTTGTGCAAAAAAGAGTTGAGGCAGCAATACTTTAATGTGTCAGATTCCTGAAAGTAGTGAGATAAAGGTATCTACAATCTTCTAATCAAGGCTATGAATGTGTGTAACTTGTTGTCAGATTCCTGGAAGAAGAGCTTAACTACTTGAGGTAGATCCGACGGCGCACAAATTGGAAATCCCTATGTTTGATCGATCTGACTACAGTGGTTGGAAAGTGTAGATGAGAGGTTACATAATCTCTCTTGGTTACAAGACTTGGAAAATTGTTGAAACAAAGTATGTTGCAATAGCAAGTGGTCCTTCTTTTGTGGATGAGATTTTTTCCTATGAGGAAAATTAGAAAGCAAGGTATGCAATTTATAGTGCTTTATCTAAGACTGAGTGAACAAAATTTATTTCTTTGGGAACTGCTTATGAAGTTTGGAAAAATTTGGAAGATATTTATGAAGGAAATGATAGAGTGAAATTGTCAAAGAAGCTAATAGCTAAGCACAAATATGAGAACTTGAAAATGGAAGAAGGTGAAGATATTACAAGCTATTTTTAGAGGGTTGCTATTACAATAAATGAAGTTAAGAATCAAGGGGGTACCTTGACTGATGAAGATGTGATGGAGAATATTTTGATGACTCTACCAAATAGTTACAATGATAAGGTTTCAACTATTGAGGAAGTGTATGATCCTAAGAAGTTTACTAAAGAACAACTATTTGGCACCTTGACTGCATTTGAGATGAGGAAGTTTGGAAAGAAAGAGGAGAAGAAAAAATATTCTTTCAAAGCTACAAAGACAAAGGATGATCCAAATAGTGATAATTTAGATGAGTTGGAAGCAAACTTTTCAAGGAAGTTGAAGAAAGGTACTGATAAGTACAAAGGTATGTTACCTTTTAAATGTTTTAGTTGTGGAAATATTGGTCACTATGCTTCAAGATGTCCAAATAGAGTTGTGCACAAGAAGAACAAAGATGATAAAGACAAAAAGGATAAGAAGTTCAAAATATTGTATTGTGTTAGAGAAGATGCTAGAATTTTTTATAATGAATGCTTGTTTCTAGCCTTAGAGAATAAATCAATGTCTACTAACTCTGGAAGATGTGTAAGGGAAAGTGGTCTAGAGAACAAGACAGATGAGATGGAAGGTACTCTGGTTATTGCATTTCATGCTAGACAAGATGAATAATATTGGGTGATCGACAGTGGATGCTCAAATAACATGATTAGAGACAAAATTAAGTTCACTAAACTTGAAAATTATGATGGTGGATTAGTCATGTTTGGAGATGATTTTGGAGCAAAGATTGTTGGGAAAGGAACAATTAGTTTTGATGGAAAACACAGTACTGATGATGTCTATTATGTTAAGGGCCTAAGGCATAATCTTTTGAGTGTTGGACAAATGTGTAGCAAAGGATTCAAGCTTGTGTTTCTAGATAACACCTGTGAGATTAGAAAAGGGTCTGGAACTGTGGTTGTTGTAGGAAGGAGAACATATGGAAACATTTATTAGCTTAAGGGTGTTAATGGTTAGTGTCTTGTATCTCAAGTTAATGAAAGTTGGCTATGGCACCAGAGGATGGGATATGTAAACTTTGATAATTTCATCAGGATCAGTTCAAGAGAGGTTGTCTGGGATCTGCCTAAAATCATGAACCCTACCAATACTATGTGCAGAAGTTGTCAATTGGGAAAAAAAACAAGATGCAGTTTCAAAGGAAAAGATCAATCAACTGATGGAATGCTGGAATTGGTTCATACAGACCTCTATGGTCCTACAAGAATAGGAAGTCTAAATGGTGACAAGTATTTCATACTTTTGATTGATGATTATTCAAGAATGACATGGGTTACATTTCTTAGTGGGATAAATCTTAGGCTCTAGATAGATTTAAAGTGTTCAAGGCAAGGGTAGAGAATGAGGAAAACTTGAGAATCAAATGCTTAAGGTATGATAGAGGTGGATAATTCATTTCCAGTGCGTTTAATACATTTTGTGATGATTATGGCATAAAGAGACATTTTTTGCTCCTAGAACTCCTCAACAAAATGGAGTTGTTGAGAGAAAGAACATGACTATTCAGGAAGCTTTAAGAATAATGATGAAAGAGGAAAATGTACCTGATGTATACTGGAGAGAGGCAATCCACACTGTTGTTTATATTCTTAATAGAGTTCAGGATAGAGGTAACAACACAAAGACTCCTTATGAGTTATGGACTGGAAAGATCCCTACTATGAAGTACTTTAAGGTATTTGGAAGCAAATGTTACATTAAAAGAGATTATGAGAACCTTGGAAAGTTTGATGCTAGATGTGATGAATGGATTTTCCTTGGATATTCAACTAGTAGCAAAGCATACAAATGCTTCAATAAAAGATTGAGGAAGATTGTTGAGAGTGAAAATGTGAAGGTTGATGAAGATATGCACAAACCAGTTGAGATAAGTGCAATTGAACCAGATGAGCCTATTTGTGGACTAGTATCAAAAGAGAATAAGGAAGAATAAGAAGAAGAACAGATTGAAGAAGAGGAAGAAACTCTAGAACCTACTCCTAAGACTCCTAAGTATGTAAAGAAGAAACATTCTGAAGAATAGATAATTGGAGATAAAAGTGAAGGTGTAAAGACAAGAAGCAAAGTGGTAGCAGGTAAGGTAAATCTGTGTTTACTTTCAAAGATAGAACCTAAGTCTATGTGTGAAGCATGCAAAGATGAGATTTGGGTTAGAACAATGAAAGAAGAGTTGCAACAAATAGAGAAGAATCAGACATGGGAACTAGTTCCTAGACTTGTAAACAAGAATGTAATTGGTTCAAAGTGGGTGTTCAGGAATAAGCTAAATCAAAATGGTGAAGTAGTGAGAAACAAAGAAAGACTACTATGCAAAGGTTATTCACAGGTTGAAGGAATTGAATTTGAGGAGACATTTTCCCCAGTAGCAATAATGGAGGCTATTCGGATGTTCTTGGCATTTTCTACTCATAAAGACTTCAAGGTATATCGGATGGATGTTAAGTTTGCATTCCTAAATGGAGAATTGGAAGAGGAAGTGTGCATGGAACAACCAGAGGGATTTCAATTATCAAATAAACCATACATGGTTTGTAAGTTGAAAAAGGCATTGTATGGACTCAAACAGGCTCCCAAAGCATGGTATGCAAGACCAGATAGATATTTGACACAACAAAGATTCAACAAGGGATCTGCAGACAATAATCTTTATTTCAAAGTTGATGGAAACAAGATATTGATAGTAGTTGTGTATGTTGATGATATCATTTTTGGAGGAAATGAAGGTATGTGTAAGAGGTTTGCAGTGGAGATGCAAAAAGAGTTTGAAATGTCTATGATTGGTGAGTTGAATTTCTTTCTTGGTCTTCAAGTGAATCGAACTAATAAGGGGATGTTCATTTCATAGTCAAAGTATGTCAAAGAGTTGTTAACTTTTTTTGGAATGGATGACTCCAAACTGGTCTGTACCCCTATGGTGACTAGATGCAAGCTAAGTAAAGATGATGAATCTCCTAAAGTTGATTAGAGCATGTACAGATCTATGATTGGTGGACTGGTGTATCTTACTGCTACTAGACTGGATATCATGCATGTAGTATGTTTTGTTGCCATATTTCAAGAAAAAATGAAAGAAGCACATGTTACAATCGTGAAGAGGACATTCAGATATCTTAAAGGAACTCTAGATTATGGCCTATGGTATCCTAAGGATTACTGATTTCACTTTGAGTGCTTATATTGATGCAAATTGGGATGGTTGTGTGGATGAATGAAGAGTACAAGTGGTGGTGCATTCTTTCTTGGTGGAAGATTGGTTTCATGGCTAAGCAAGAAACAAGATTCAGTTTCTTTATCCACTGCACTAGTTGAGTATATTGTTGCAGCATCTTGCTACACACAGGTCTTGTGGATGAAGCAAACATTGAAGGATATAGGAGTGATATGTGATGAGCCTATTCCTATCTTTTGTGATAATACAAGTGCTAAAAATATTTCAAAGAATCAGGTAAAGCATTCAAGGACAAATCATATATCTATCAAATATCATTTCTTGAGGGAGAAGGTATTGGATAATAAAGTCAGGCTAGAGTATGTGTCTACAAAGGATCAAATTGTAGATATATTTACTAAGGCTCTTCCAAAGGATACTTTTGAGTATCTCAAGGAGAAGTTGGGGGTCATTGGCCCTCCTTCTTTGAACTAGGTGCACATGAAGGTGCATCAGTCTAGTGGATCTATAGATTCTTCATTTGTTTGGACTGATGAATGGGTCTATTCCACAGGGGGAGTAGAAAGTTTCATTGTTGTAGTATGAGATGTGTGGGTGCACTCCTAAAGGGGAGTGATCAAAAGTTTTTTTCTTTGCCATTGATGTCAAAGGTGGAGAGAAAGTCACGTGAAAAACAATGAAAGAGAAAAGGGGGAGAGAAAAAGAAGAAGTTGAAGTGAAAGAAGAAAAAGAGAGAGAGTATTGAGAGTGGAAAAATGGAATAGATGTTTTCTTTGATGGTTTTTCACACCATGTGATGCCATCAATGACAAAGGGGGAGATTCTTGCAAGTATGAGTAAGTATGGTGGTGGTGTCATTGATGTTGTCATTGATTTCAACACAATACAAGATGTTGTAGGTTGTGCATGTATAGTTGAGATGTTGTAGAGATGTTGTGAGTACATGGAGCTATCTTTATGGTGTTGTAGGTGTGTTGATATGATGAGTTACCAAGTGATTTTGAGAAATATTAAAGACTGAGTTGGGTATGTGTTCAAAATGTGCTCTAGTATGTGCTCTAAATTTCTTCTATGTTGATCCTATGCTTGTGTGGATCTGAAGTGTTGTTCATGGACATTATTGGGTGATATATCCTGGATTAGAGCTTCTTGTTTGATGGAGAGTGAAAGTTGTGTTCACTAGTGTGTGAATTGGTCTGGCAGAGTTGTTTGTCTGTGGATTGGGATAAATGTTTCTACTCTGCAGTCCTTCGCTGATGTGTTTTAGGTCTTTTGGATTTGGTAGAAGGTTTGTAGTGATGTTGTCTATGTTCTAGAAAAGGTGTTCATGGTTTGGTGCTCCAAAATACTAATAGAGTTTTTGTGTGTGTCTATGTAGTCTAGATGGACTGGTGAGAAGTGTTCTAAGTTTGAAGGTTGTTGTATTTGTTGTGGATGAATCTGAAGGCAATTGAGATGTGTTCTAGTTTATGGTGAAGCATGTTATCTTCTCATTACGAAATCATGCACTTCAAATTTCATTGGTGTTTTTCATTAGGTTTGGCCGACCTGGTGTTTACACTTCATGTGAAGGATAAGTGTCAATTGAGGAAGCGTGTGATTGATCCGAGACATTGTTTTGGGTCTTGGTTAAGTTTTTTTTTGGTCCGCTCTCATTATCTTCCATCGCAAGAATGTTGAGTTGCTGACCTAATTT
Source organism: Sequoia sempervirens (assembly GCA_007258455.2). Classification (NCBI taxonomy): domain Eukaryota; kingdom Viridiplantae; phylum Streptophyta; class Pinopsida; order Cupressales; family Cupressaceae; genus Sequoia; species Sequoia sempervirens. Next base: position 10,762 of record VDFB02205755.1, read on the forward strand.
GAATTTATGAAATGAAGCGTGTGTAGCCGACCTTGGAGAAATTTTCTAAGGTTGAAGGTGGTATAAATACAAGTCGAGATGTTGTAAATTGCATTGATCAAATGAGACATAGTTTGTGAAGAAGAGTTGTGTGAAAAATAGTTGGGGCATTAGTACTTTAATGTGTTAGATTCATGAAAGCGGTGAGCTAAAGGTATCTACAATCTTCTGATCAAGGTTGTGGATGTGTGTAAATTGTTGTGGTGGATATTTTCTATTATCATTTGTATCTATAGGTAGTGAGCCTCCTTGTTAGATAGTGAGTCCTTTCTGTAGGCAGTGAGCCTTGTATTTTGGGCACTGAGCCCTTGGATGTGAGCCTCTTTGTATTCAATTTTGGAATTACTTTATATGGTGACTTAATCCTCACCGTGGTTTTTCCCTTATTGGGTTTTCCACGTAAATTTGGTGTTTCTTGTGTTGATATTTATTTTTTTTATCTGCATTTCATGTTCATACTTAATAAGAAAATAAAGTGGTTATGAATTTGATAAGTGCTTAAGATTTGAGATTGAGTTTGGTGACAACAGATTCACCCCCCCCTTAGTTGTCTTGCGCCTTTCAACAAAAGATCTTTTAGTGTTAGAGGAACCTATCAATATTGAGAGCTTTGTTTCTCTTCTCCTATTTGGGAAATAATTATTGAACAAGAGGATGCCATCATTGATAAGCAAGAAAATCATAGATTTTCTTCTCTAGATACCTCCCCTACTTGTGATGAAGTTATCTTGGAAGACCCAACCATTGAATGTAATGAAAAAAAAAATTTCTCTCCTATTAGGGAAGCTATCATGGTGCAAGAGGATGATAACATTGATACATGTATTTCAAACAATAGTAATGTGGCTTCCTTATATGAAGATGATAAGGTGACATTAGACTTCCCATCGCTAGAAGATCATCAAAATGAGGATAAGTCTGTTGAGGTCATGAACATTAGAAACCTTCACTTAATATCAATTTTATCACACAGAACACTCCTAGGAAATCTTCAAACACATGTCTTAGTAATGATTGGGTTTCATTAGATTTTACACCCTCCTTTACAGGAGAGTACAAAATCTCACAATCTAAAGAGTCTTGTGTATGTATGAAACCTTATACTAAGCAAGAGATACCTTTGTCACAAAAGAAAGTAACACTTTCTACTATTGATCAAGAGGATACCTTATCGAGGCTTCTCCAAGCTCGCTTGATATCTCTTCCACAAAGAACACAAAATAAATTCTATAATTAGCAAGAGTTCATTTTGTGCATATCATTGAATTCATGGTCATTCAACTAATAAATGTAAGTCTTTGGGTAATAAAATTCAACATATTAAGGATTGTGGTGCTCTTCCTTGTGTTGATGAACCTATTTCCTCTAATTGATAATGATTTTCATCCTATCATGTTGCTCATCATTATGTGGCATTAGTAGCTTTATGTTTCTTGCTCATTGCCATTCATGGTGGTAAAATTTTAGTTGCAACCATATTTCTCTTGGTAGCAACATGATAGTTCTTGGTGGTTGTCTTTGTCTCTATGATTGAGGGGAAAGGATAACTAGTTTTTGGAGGTGTGCATTATTTCCAAGGATCCTCTCTTTCTCTCTTTCTACTTAAAATACCAACATAGAAAGTATGTTGACATTTTAAGTGGGGGGAATATTGTCCCCCATTCATTTTTGCATGTCCCCTTCTTAGTGATGATAATATGCATCTCCTAGGAAGTGAAATTTTTTTATTCAAAGTGTGGTCTTATCAATTCATGTGATGTGTCTCATTGGTGGTGACATTGGGTTTGATGCCCTTCAAGAGTGTGACCTTTCTTGGCATATGACATTACTCTTAGTGGTAATTCTATGGCTTGCATTCCCTAAGTCGTGAATATTTTATCCTCAACTAGTCCTCTCTTGGTGACATTGAGAAATATGTTCCCTAAGGTGAGACCTTTCGTGAACTAAGAAAAACCCCTTTGACTACCTTATCCTATTTAAAAATTGTCATGGCCACCAAGCATAACACAACTTGCTTGCCAGTGGAGCCTTTTTTTTCATGAGTGTAGCATAATGCATCTTTATAGCCTTGTGATCATTTATATAGAGCCTTATCAAAGTTATCAAGGAGTATAACTTTGTGTATGGTTGATGTATCAGAGCTTGTAGACCTGACATGACTTTCCCATCACCACTTGTCTTGGCAACTCACCTAGTGAACACTAGGTTTCACTAGCCTTTGTGAGCATATTTTCCATGTCCATCAAGAATAACACAACTTTCTTACCTTTGGATCCATGTGTTTCATAAGTGATTTTACATCCTTATGAGTGTATTTGATGAATGTGGAATATACAACTTCTTAGTTCATCTTTCTTTCCTCTTTGCATTAATTTTGACATTGTATGTTTGTGTATCTTGTCTTGCTACTTCATATCATACATTCATGTGTGTCCCTTTGTGCTTATGTTGGTTTTCCATGGGATATTAGATCCTGAGGGCTTGATCACCCTCCTTGATCTTTGTCATCCTATTCCATCAACATTCGTGCACTTGGACCCTTCTTGATGAATATTTGTCTACTTTAGTGTGAGTTTCATCCTCTCACTAAAGTGGGGGCTAAATGTAGTGTAGAAAAATTTACTCCTTTACATTTTCACACTATGTTTGGGCCCCTTAATTTAATTGGACTTAATTAAGCCTCTAATTAGCCCAATTACACATTTAAAAGCCTAATTAATCCTTTTTTTCTGAAAGGAAAACTTGTATTAAACAATTGCAAACATTAATTAAATTGCCTTGGAAATTGAGTGTCCTGGATTTAGGTCCTAAGACCCATTTTCCCAAGGGTGAATGGGTCCTCCTTAAGTTGAGGATCTCAAATTTTAATATTTTTTTGGCAGAGTTTTATGATTTGAATTCAATTTGCAATTGTCGACCTTTGATGTTTAATTTTCAAGAAATTATAAAATCACCTATAAATACCTAGTCTTTTTTATCAATTCAAGTCTAAGGAAAAATCTAGCAAGAAGGAAACTTTCACATGACCAAATATTATTGCCAAGAGCATTGAAGAGCAGATTTATCAGTCATCTACAACAACATTCAAGGTCCTATCATGATGTCAAAGTTTATGTATATTCATGCATGTTTTTGGAGCTAACATTGTGATGTAGGTTTCAAGCATTCAAGCATTAAGATCCATCATAAATCAAGCCATTTCATGCAAGGTCAAGACCTTGGAGAGATGTGTTACACTTCAATCCTCTTAAGTATCTTCATTCAAGGGTTTGGTGAGTTGCAACAAAGCATTTTTCAAATGTTCATGTTTCATTTAATTTCAAGGTTTAATTACCAAAATGGGGTTTGACCAAGAAAAAATCCTATATACCAAAAACAAACAATTTTTCCCTCTCTTTGTGTTTGAAGATTTGCAAGTGAATAAGGATTGAAGATTGATCAAAAGTGCAATTTTGCAAAGTTGTCATCAATTTTTTCAAGACATGAAATCTTACTTATAGAATTTAGTTTTTACTTTCTGATAGTTAGATTTGGAGAAATCGGGAGTACAGATTTGAAAGCAAAGGACTATGAAAATAGATTTTGGATCCCTGTAGTAAGACCCATTCGCCCTAGGGAAAATCTGCCCTAGGAGAACACTCAGCAACAAATTTTGGTGACTAGTACACATCAACTTACCCTTATTAGATATTTCAAAAGTTTGATGTTTTTGTTTTTGTTATGCTTTAAATTGATGATCCAAGTTTCACATGGGATAATTGAGTTAATTTACTATTTTTAGTTTTTCTCCCCAAAGTGTTGTTCAAAAAGATTTTACCCCATCCTCAATCATAAGGAAATTTGCAAGATCTCCAATTGGGTTGAATCACCTAGGGTTGAAATTCAATCCTTCCATTGGGGGATCTCATTTCCTAATGAAATAGGAGAAAGATAGGTTCATTACACCCAATTTTTCCCATTCTATTTTTAGTAAATTATTGGTGAACCCTCATTTTAAAGAGCCTATTTTTCTATGTTTTAGTAACCATTAAACTCCTTTTTGGGACTCAATCTAATAGTGAAATTTTTTTCTTGAGTCCTAGCTCATTTGTGCATTTAGGCCTTATTTTCAGCCATCATAGATCATCAATCTAAAAATCCTTTCAACAAGTACACTTTATCAACATTGCATAAATATTGTTCTCATGCATCCCCCATGTGCCTATGATAAGTTGTAAGTTGCTAAAATCTAAGAAAATCCAGAGTCCAAGTGTGCTCTTATCATTTTCCATTTATTTGATTGTATTGTATACTTTTAGTGTGAAACTAGACGTTTCCTATTTGACTAATATCTTGATCATATGTCATACTCCAAATGAAATTTCCACAAGGTTAATTTTTCCAATCCTTCCTTCCCTTTTATCTCTTTCTTCCATTGTTTGTGAGTTCTTGATTAGGATCTAGATATTTATCTTGCCCCATGTTCCATCATCCACTTCTTTTCCTTTTCCTCAAAACCTTTGTTCTCTTCTTCCTTCTTTCATTCTTGCAAAAATTCTAACCAAATCTAAATATTTCTCCCCCTTCCATTTCTTCCACACATAACATCTAATTCTATAATATTTCCCTACAAATTCCCTAGTTCCTCTCTTGAGGAATCTTGACATCCATCTAGGCATCTTTCATTCTCTTCTACTTCTAAACCTTCCTTCCATTGTTACAAGTATTCCATTTTCTCCCTTTTGTGGGATTCCCTAGCACATTTGGATATTTGTATGTTTGGATTCCTTCCAAAGATATACTTCCATCATCCACTTCCATACCCTTTTTTGCAAAGTTCTTTAAGGATTTTTCACTGCTTTTTCTTCTTATGTGAACTATCTTGATGACAAAATATATTTCTCTCCACTCAGACATCCTTTCCTAATATTCATACTCTCATAATTCCCTTGTGTTTCCTCCAAACATTCCATTCACTCTATTAATAGAGTTTATTTGGACTTTAGGATGTCCATTCCTTTATTGACTACCCACATCTAGTCCTAACATAAATTTTTGTATCTTGTTCTCAATTCCTATTCTTCATTAAATTTATTTAAACATTCAATAATGACCATTGATTGCTCCAACTACTCCTATACATACCCAAAACTACCATTAATGACTAATTTGATCCTTGAACTACCAATTGGAATTTTCCACCTAGAAATGCATGCTTATCACGTACATAAACCCAAAATTCAAAATGGACCTTGGATGATGAAGAGTGTCAAGCTGTCATAAATATAGTGGTTAGATTTTTAGATGTAGGTAATCATACACCATATCTAGGCCACCATTTTTATTAATTTGATGAGATTTAAAATTGTTCCACATACATTATTAATGGTATTTGATCCTAAGTTAATTTTTTGAGAGGATTCAACAACTTAATTGAGTGCTATAAATATCAATTCATATATATTTCTACACAATTGCAACATTGAGTAAGATCTAGGATTTCAATCCTTGCATAACTATTCGCCATTAGAGAAACTCATCTTACAAATTATTAATATTTAGCTATTTTATAGTATATATTTTTAACTGAATGTCTCCTTGACCATTTTTTGACTTTTAGGAATGCTTTCTAAACAATGAAATGTGACAATTTCTTCTTATCTTGGGATTTTCTTTCACCATATTTGTTGGTGTGATGTAATAAGAATTTGATAAGTGCCATAGAACTTTATTACATTGTAGACATTGTGTGTAATAGTAATTTCCTTATTGTATATAGATTTATAGAAGTTTTGAGAGAGATTATTAAGCATGTTCAATGGTTAAATACCATATCTCTTTGTTATTCAATGTGTTGTGTCTTTTAGTTGATTGCAACTCTATAACCCAATGTAAGACACCAAACATAGAAGTGTTGACCCTCCATGGACCTCAAAATGAACAATATTATTAACCAATAGCTTAGAAGTAGGAAGTAGTTCATAAGCACTACATGATTCAACAATTTTCTCAAGGGAAATATCTAAAGAAGTCCATTCATATTAGTGAATCATGTCTTACATATTGTTATGTGACTGTTTCGCTAAGAGAAGAGAAAGTTATGAAATAACCGTTTAAAACTAAAAGGCAGATATAAAAAAAGGATATTATGATTCTTTGGTAAAAATAGAGATCGACAAATAATATTTACAAAACCATTTTAAAAAAGGAGGAATAAATGTATTTATTAAATAATTAGTAAGGGAAACCTTTGTGACAGGGTGTGATTGTTGAGAAACTGCCCCTTAAGTCTTAATAAAGAATTTATGTAAGACTTGAAAGATGGGGAGATCACTCAAAGAAGAAGGTGTTTGGTGGGCTATGTACATTGGATAAGGGTGATATGATATTAAAGGCTTAACAAATTATACTTAATTCAGATATATAAATTCTCAATCAACAAAATTGCTTGGTTATGTTTATTAACCATTGATATTATAGAACTAAGTACACTTAATCTATTACAACTTGATGGCATTAACTAATTACTTAGATGTTGGAATTAATAACTCAAAAGGAATCAAAATACTAAAATGAATAAGAGAGAATAAAGAGATGATAATAATTTTGTTAACCGAGTCCACCCATGTGTTTGGGCTACGTCTTTGGGTCTACTTCTCAATGTAAGACTACTTTATTAATGACAACAAGCATAAATCACCTTATTACAACATCAAAGCTTTAAACCTGTATTAAAATCTCTTGCATAGTCTCCCTCAACACCTTAAGAATCCTCTATATTCTCCTTTACTTACATCCATGGGATAGGATTCAAATTCCTTAAAATCCCTATTATACTTAAAGGATTACAAATTACCAAGGTATCCCTGCATACATCGATTTCCCCCTTTAAATACAATGGCATATGCTAAATAGGGGTCCAATACAATATATTTTTCATATTTCCTTACAACCTAATTCAAGCCCCCTTTTAAATTGGGCTTCCATACAAAAAAATTTAAATATAAATGTCTTTACATAGGGAGGGGCTCGACCCAAGACCCTTATTTCATGGCCATCATGAAACATTAAGCAAAATTATCATCGACCTCTTATTACTCTAAAAATCTCATGTAGTGTGGCGGTAGGGAGCTAAAATAGGTGAGGGGGGCCGAAAGTTTGAACTGCCAACCTCCCCATTTAGTTTGATAGGATATTTGTTAAACTTTAAATAAATATTTCCTCTGATGTATGGCAAGGAGCTGCGTGGCTTATTGGTGGGGAGGATAGATAGGAATTGGGAGGTTGGGAGTTCGACTCCCTCCACCAAATTTTAACAACTGAAACTCCCTCCACCAAATTTTAACAACTGAAAAAAATCCATCGATGCATCTGGAGCAACGACAGGGTGCCATGTGGTACCATTTCATTGGTTCATGTGGTACCGTTCTATTTTCCAACACAATGCCACATGTCAAAGCATAACTAGTGCATGCCAATTCTATTGCCACGTTGATTGCCACGCATGCCACCACATGTCAATTGCTTGTCATGCCAACTCAACACCACATTAGTTGTACAGATGCCACGTGTCAAGCTCCAATAATGCCATGTCATCATGTTGACATAATCATCTATACCTGGTCATCCTTTTTCTTCACAACTTTGACCAGCCATAAATTTCACATATAGACTCTGATTGACGCAATTCAAGCGATGTCAGAATCATATCAACGAGCTCCACAACTTGGTTCCATTTATGTTTGATTTGGAGATGATCAATTTTTTGTCCTAGAGTCTTCCTCTGGAATCCCTGGTTCTTTCAAACTTTGACGAAGCATAAATTTTGCATATGACCTCTTTTTGACGTGATTCAAGCTATGTCGGGATCATATCGGTGAGCCTTACGTAGCAACAATGCTTTCATCAAATTTTAGGACTGTGATTTTTTTGAGGTCTTATGGATCCTCCTAGATCAAAGGGGCACAGAAAATGTGTCAAACTAAAGGCATAAAGTATACTTAGGATTGTTCTAATGAGGGATTTGTACATGTTGAGTGATTACTCTAGAGATTCTTTTTGTGCATGTTGAGTAACTACTTTGAAGAATATTGTGATGTGCATGTTGAGTAATTGTTATAAAGCATGGTGTGTTGTGCATGTTGAGCAACTACTCTGAAGAATGTTGTGTGTTTTGAATAAGAATTGCTCATCCTAGAGTTGTCATTGTTATGCTCATATTGTTGGATGTCAATTTATATATTAATGATTATGATTATAATACACTTGTCTTAAGCTAGTTAATATTGATAAACAAACATTTATATGCGTTTGTATTTAATTTATACATATATTTTATAATTTTAAACTTAGATAATAACACTAATAAATATACTACCATATAAAACTAACTTTGATAAATTAAATCTATCCAAATTTATACTTTGGAGAAAAGTAGCATTACATTTTTTTTATTAGAGCCAAAAAACACTTATTGAACCAATATTTGATATTGATAATTCCCATAAGCTATTCAACAAATTAACTTTTTCCATTTTATCCTAAAAATCAATAACCTATCCAAGTGTAATAAAATATTTATTCCAAGTTGTTGTTATCAACACAATGACTACCTCCAATACACAAGACATAAGACACACTAACCTTAGAGAACTTACTCGATAAATAGTAAACATGTAGTTTCCTTTGGTTTGTATCTTGTTAATGTGAGATCTATGTTTTAGCTTCACCATTTTATCGTGATTATTGTGGTGATTATTTATGGCTCTGAATGGTGTGTATGAACCACCATATATTCAAGATGAGGTTCCTCAACATGTCAGTTGTTGGAATTTTGTATATTTGCATGCTTGGTTTATTAGTATGCTTCAATTCAGTGATGTGCATTATAATGTTGTGATTAAATGGATGTGATTATTGATGTTCAAAAAATGATTTATATGACATATATATGCATGTTATCTATGTGTTATGCTATTGGAACCCACTGGGTGATTATTTTGTGCTTCGTCTATATATACATTGAGCAAGTACCCTTGGCGTGCATTGAATGGTTACAAGTGTAGGGTTATTTCTCAACTTGGTTACATAGGTTTGAGTTATTCCCCAACAATGGTTAATTTAGAGATGAAACATTGAACCTCCCTATCCATTTCCTAATCGTACTCAAATCAAGTATGATATGTGTATGTTTGACCTCATCTGAACCCAGAATCGAGTTAGAATTTTTTTGGAATCCTTATGTGTCGTGAATCACTAGTGAATGCCTAATTTAAATAATGGTTTTAAATCTAGGTTTTTCGTAAACAAAATATTATGAATTTAAATTATTATTATATTGGTTAGTAAAATATTCTTTATGTTTTAGCAAAAGGGAAAAATAGAATGAAGGTAGACAATAATTTAAGTTATTATTTAATCAAATTACAAAATTCCTTGAGTTGGGAATTACGGATTATGTTGATTTGAAAAATCTTATTTAAACTTTGAATTCCATAAATTTAAATGAACATATGCTTATATGGATTTAAATCATTAATTTAAATTATATATGTTATAATGAAATTGATCGATGTGCCTATTTGGGTTTTGAGGAAAATGGGAATTAAGGAAATAGAAAATAAATTTTATATTAATTTAATTCTAGACATTGATTGACGTGTTTATTTTGATGTGTCTATTGGTGCATTAGTAAGTTCTTTGACATATATTATTGTGATTATTTTATTATATTATATATTTCTATCCTTGTTAAGTTTCCATTTGAGATTGTCATGGTGGTTTTTAGGAGTTTCTCCTTGGCACTTTAGAGGCATTCCTAGCTTAAGGCTAGAACAAGATACAATTTTGGTTTGAGGAATTGGTTATCTTTTGTACTCTCTTGGGAGAGTACTTAGTGTTTGAATCCTATAGTGGTTGTTGGTTTCCTTTTCAATCATGATTTCATGATATTATTGGGTTGTTTAACCCTTAGGTGGTTCATAGTTGAGCATTGTGATAGTGGAAAATCTAAGTTTTCCTCTTATGCTTAGTGTTCAATTACTTCCTTAGTGGTCATGTTGTGATTTTTGGGGTTGCTAAGCCTCATTGTTTGGGAGTGCTTATGTCTTTCAGAGGTAGTTTCCTAGATTCTTTCCTCTAATAACCCATATTTTGATCCTAGTTTCATGTTGAGAAGCTAGTGTACTTAGGAAATCCTTACTTTCCTTAAGTGGCACTTGAGGGAGAACCTCATAGAGTGTGCCATATTTGGAAGTGAGACATTCTATTTGTGAGAATGGAATTGAGGTAGTGTTTCCTCTAGACTTGTGTGGTTGTTGGACCCAGTAGTTGGTTCTTGCCATTGGTTGCAGTTGTATCTAGTGAAGGTAATATGGTGATCTCTAAGGTGATTGTGCACTTAGTGACAGCTGGTCACTTAGCTTGTGGACCTCTAGAGTTGTGTGTTGTGTGTTTGATGCCTAGATTTGGTGAGATTCTAAAGGAGTGATCTTGTGAGCATGATGTGTTTGAAGGATCATGTACTAGGTGTACCTATCCTTGCTTCATATAGGCTTCCATGAGTAAGCCTGATTTTAGTTTAGCTTCAATGTTTCCTTGTGATTGTTGTGATGATTATTTTACGGCTCTAAATAGTGTGTATGAACCACCACATGTTCGACATGAGGTTCCTCAACATGTCAATTGTTGGAATTTTGTATATTTGTATGCTTGGTTTATCAATATGCTTTAGTTCAATGATGTGCATTATATATGCTATAATGAAAGTGAATGTGGTTATTGATGTTCAAGAAATGATTTATATGACATATATATGGATTTTATTTATGTTTTATGATATTGGACCATGTTGGGTGATTATGTTCAATTTTATATACATTGAGCAGGTATCCTTGGTGTTCGTTGAATGGTTATAGGTATAGGGTTATTTCTCCACTTAGCTATATAGGTTTGAGTTATTCCCTAATGGTGGTTAATTTGAAGATTTCACATTGGGCCTCCCTATCCATTGCACAATCATACTCAAATTAAGTACAGCATGTGTCATGTTTGAACCCACTATGAGTTAGAAGTTATTCTAAAATCCCTGTGTCGTGAATCACCAATGAATTCCTAATTTAATTAATGGTTCAAATTTAATGTTTTTTGTAAATAAAGTATTAGGAATTTAAATTATTATTATATTGGTTATTAAAATATTCTTTTTGTTTTGGGAAAGGGGAAAAATAGAATGAAGGTAGAAAAGAAGTTACGCTATTGTTTAATCAAATTGCAAAATTCCTTGGGTTGGGAATTATAGGTTATGTTGATTTAAATATCTTGTTTGAATTTTCAATTTAAAATTAAATGAACATATGCTTATATGGATTTAAATCATGAATTTAAATGAATATGTTATTTAGAAATTGATTGATGTGTCTATTTGAGTTTTGAGGAAAATGGGAATTAAGGAAATAGAAAAAGAATTTAATATTTTTAATTTGAAATTGGAAAAATGGTAAATAGGGAAAAAGCATTTTATTTTCATTTTATGTTTTATTTGTGAAGAAATTTGAGAGAGAGAAACCCTCTTTTGGGAAAATTGGGGATTTGTTGGTTGGGTGAGCATTTGGTGTCAAAATTCAATTGTCATAACCATTTAAGAACTAAATGTTATTTTATACATATGTTAATTGGTTGATAATAAAAAAATTAAGTCTAATTTTAACCAAATAAATAAAAATAATAATATTAAGATTTAAAATAACTATCAATTATTCCTTAAATCCAAATGTAAGACTACTACTAGTCATAGAAAATAATAAATACTATTTCTAATTGAATTCTTGACTCAGCTCCAATCATGGCATTTAGATTGATTATAAAACTTTAGTGTATCTAGGCACCAATGAAAGATATGGGAAATCACCAATTCCTTGGAGAATTAGTCTATTCTTGCTAGTGATAAGTAAGGAGAAAACCATAGATATCACTACTCATGAGGGAACTAAACTTTTGATTTTTTAAATACTGTTATAAACTACATTTCCATAGCTAGGATTGGACTGGGGAGGGTAGAAGTAGAAGCTTAGCATTCTCCTTCAAGAATGCATGTATTAGAACTAGAGTAAAATTAAATGCCACTCTTCTTCATCACCAAGAATGTTTCCAGTTTGAAGAAGAAAGGAAGCGAGGTTGTGGACTATACAAAGAACACATATTTATAGCCTTTGGGAAAAGAGGTGAAGCATCTATACACACTAGAGGAGCTAATTGTAGTGAGAGCATTGTTGGAAATTAGTGTTGTCATTGATGTCAAACCAATATGGGTTGCCATTGATGTCAAATGAGATATTGAATGATGTACATACTATGGATATAGTCATTATCATACTATATTAGTTGGTGCATGTCTGTAGAGTTGTATAAGGAAGAATAATGTTTAGTATGGTAACTAAGTGTGATATAGAGGATGATACTATTGTTTTGATATGCCTACAATGTGTTTACATTGATATAATCTTAATTTGATGTAATGTGTATAGATATATGTTGCAAAAGTTTTAGTAAGACACTCATAGGGTAGACTCTAAGGAAAAGTCATGGTATGTTGATCCGCATTCTTCTGTAGAGAAATATTTATTCTTGTGGTTATAAAGAAAATATGATTGAGTTATGAAGGAGCTACATCCAAGAAATCAAGTCATCACACCTTCCACAATGAAAGTTGCATGTAACAGTGTTCTAGTCTGTGCTTTGGCTAAGTATTGTATTGATAAATAAAAACTAGAATGTTCTACATTCCTCAAGAATTGAAGTATATACCTTATAGGTTTGTGAACATATTAAATAGGGTCCAAAGCATACTACTTAGCAGTATCAAGTAATGTGGTGGTATGCAAGTTCAGTTTTTGAAAATAGTAAGCTACAATTTGTTTGGAATGCTTTACTCCTACTATTTTAGTATGTCTCTTCACTTGTACTAGCATAAGATGATCAGTCTCTTTAGGAGAAGTTTGAGGAGATATTGTGCATGAACTACAGTTCTTGTATATTGATTTCCATGATGGTTTTGGTCTCTCCTCGACAGTTTAAAGTTGAATAGATGGAAGTTTTGGTGATGTGGTCATTAATTGGGTCAACAGACTTATCTCCTTCATTAATGGTTGATCCTAATTAGTTAATTATATTTTGGAGAATGTGTTATGATGTGTTTAGGTCTTGTAATACCATGATATTATCCACAATTCTTTGTCTTACAAATATTACACCAAATTGGAGATTACTAGTGAGATATAAAGTGTTTCTTCTAAAGGTTATCTTGGAGTTGACCTATAAATTTTCTAAGTTGCTACGGAGGATATATAAAGAAGATCAAATTCATTTATGAAAGTGGTGATTGATAAAAAAAAAGAGTGAAAAAGATGAAATGTTTGAAATTAGTGTGAAGGGCTAATTGTGTAAAATAGTGACTGCAACATCAACATGTGTTAGATGCTTCTTCATAGAAATTCATAATCAATTTTCTCAATCAAATTTTTATGTATCCTACTATGAGACAATGAGTCTCATCAGGTCCTTTGTATTCCTTAGTATGCAAGTCCACAGGCAGTGAGCCTTAAAACATTGTAATTCTCATTAGCAGTGAGCTACATATATTGTCAGTTAATCCTCACTATGTTTTTTCCCTCATTGGGTTTTCCATGTAAAAATCCTAGTGTCTTTATGTGATGCATGTTTTCCCTTCTATTCTTTTCAGTTAATGTGATGTGTTGTTAATCTACAAATGGAATGGTTAATTTTTAATATATGTTGATTCACCCCACCCCTCAACACATCATTGTGTTCAACAAGCACATGGAGAGAGAAAATATGAATATACTTGTTATTATTCTAGCAAAATAAAATAAATGGGACCACTAATGTACTTGTTGTGAGTGCATAGCATAGGTAGAGTGTGTAGAGGACTAGAGGAGTTCAATACTAGGAGTGACAAGATTTGTAAGTAAGTATTATTTTTGTGGTTGTGAGCCCTCAATCTTTTTATGGTTACTGCTACACATGCAACGAGTTTGGTCATAGGGTTGTTGATTGTAGTTCTAATGTGATAAGAAGCATTTTTTTTGCAAGATTGCAATAAACCAGAACACATTGGTAGATCATGCAAGGGAAAGAGTGTAAGATCTACTCTTCAAAAGAAGCCTATCATTAGTCAACAAAGGAAGGAGATGAGAAAATTTTGGCAAAAGAAGGAAGAAAGTGAAATGAAAATGATTATGTCCCTAAGCATGGTGCAGATGAGTCCTCCGGTAACTAAAAAGGGTGTATTATTTCAGGGGGAGGTGCAATTGCAAATCCTGTCAAAAACTTGAAATTTATGAGATGTTGAAACCTTTAGCATAATGGTAAATAGTGAAATGGACTTGGTTGGTCATGTTTTCAGAGCAATCACACCTTCTACAAAAGTGTCTTGAAGGATTATGGTGCTATGTGATATCACAGACAATAAAAAGTTGTTGATGTCAAGAACTAAGAAAGGAGTTTATTATAGAACAATTAGGGTTGGTATGAAGTGTATTTAATCTCAAATTGATCTCATTTGAATATATCAAGTGTATGCAAGTGCTAAGGAAGGAGAGAAGAAAAATTTATGTGCATTGCAAAGAAAACCCTAACAAAAAATTTTATAGGTATTTTTCTAGCATTTTTTACAAAACCCTAGCATCAGAAAGTGCTATCATGGCTACACTAATTGTCATTGATGTTACTGAAAGGACACAACCCAAATACAAGAAATTTACATTCAAAGTAATGGAGGTAGAAAAAGATGACACATTTTCAAAAGTTTCAATGGGAATTGTGTATTGCGAAGAAATAAGAATTTACATTCATGCTTAGTTGAATGAAATTAAACATACCTCTTTGTTTGAAATGGTTCAGCATGAGCTACTAAATGAGAATGGATGATAGAAATTGGAGTACGGGAGTATTGTTGCAAAATGGTTGGACATCTGGAAAGACTTTCCAGACTTCTGTAAAAGCGAGGAATGGGTTAGAATAATCTTGAACCATATTCATGATTATTTTATTTGGTTATACAAACCCTACTTGATCACAAAGGATGTTATTAGAGTAGTTGTTGGCCTTTGTGCCTCCAGACCAAATCCAATGTGGAAATCTATAAAGAATGAAATTATTATGGAACTCACTGGTTCTAAGTTTGATAAGAGAACACTATCAATAAAAGATATAATTGATTTCAGTGACCGGTATGAATTAATGGGAATTACATACAAAAAATATTTCACAAATAAGGAAGGTTCTACCATCGCCACAAAAATTTACACCGCATTATTAATTGGTGAAGGAAAAATCCATTGTTGACCTATGTGAGCTGTTGAGAGAACAATTGATGGAGAACCTGAAAAGAACAAAGGAAACTGATACAGAGGAAAATCTACGTAAAAATAAATGGAATCTCAAGAACAATAACAATGTGGTTTGACAATAGTAAACACAAGATCCTTGGTCTTTCAAAGGTAACACCAAATTATACCCCGCAGCTTATTAAAAAAAAAACTTGGTTCTTTAGACACAAACACACATAAAGAATCCAAACCCACCCATCTTTTACTCACACTCAAGAATTTAATATCTTAAATACACTCTAGATACTCCCTTCAAACTGTTCTTGACAGTGGTTAAACCCAAAACAAAGTAATTCAAATAAACCCTAAAAAAGACTAAGGGTTGCACAGTAAAAAACAACAAAGAATAGGAATGTCGTCAATAACTCATGCCAACCAATGAATCAACACCCATTTTTTAGTGAGAAAATTCATATAGGACTACAGAAAATCAGTTCCAAATTTCAGAATTTTTCACCTTTGGAAATTAAAGTTATGGGCATTGGAAGCTCATGGGAAACCCTAGGCCTAAAAATAAACTATCAACACAATTTTGATCATAACTTATTCAACTTAGCATAAAATTCAACCAAACCACTTGCATTGGAAAAAAAAAATGTCTTGATCTAACTTTTCATCAACTTGCATTCATGTCCACTAGCTATGCAAATCTATCCAAGGTCATTCTTTAACTTTTTTTGCAGAAAATTCACAGTTTTTTGTATTATTTTTGCTATATCTTGCTTAAAAAATAATGAAATCACACAAAACCAGAAGGATTAGATTCTAAAAACAAAAATTCATCTTCCCATGCATACTCAAACCTAACATGGCTCCATACAAGGTAGTACAAGCTTGTTTTCAAGTTGTAACTACAAAAAATTGTCATTAAAATGTCAAGAAAACAAGGTATTTTAACCAAAAATGCCTCCATAGCCTCTTGGAGCGTGTATCCTCATTCATTCCATGTGAAATAACTTCCAAAATAGTTACAATTAGATTTTATGTCTTTTTTCCTTCAAAACCTAATGCCAATTACATCAAACTTGCAAAAATATGCACTTTTTGTGCAACTTTTAACCCTATACCACACCTAGGCTAGAAAACATTACAAAAGATTATATATAGGATTTTCTAATACCATTTTTTGATATTTTCTTGACATACAAATAGGAATCATAGAAAAAAATAGTCCTTAAAACATCAACTAGATCTCTTGAACCTTCAAGAACAACATTAAGGTGGTGCTCCTGCATCATACTCCCTGGGGAAAAGAAATTTGAGTTCCATCTCAAATGATGGTCTAATTTTCTTTCTCTTCTTCCAATTGTGTTGCATGCTTAGCTATTATTTGAACTCCTCTTAACTCAATGGAATCTCAAGAACAATAACAATGTGGTTTGACAACAGTAAACACAAGATCCTTGGTCTTTCAAAGGTAATACAAAATTATACCTTGCAACTTATTAAAAAAAAACTTGGTTCTTTAGACAAAAACCCACAAAAAGAATCCAAACCCACCCATCTTTTAAACACACTTAGGCCTTAAATCTCTTGAACACACTCTAGATACTCCCTTCAAACTATTCTTGGCAGTGGTTAAACCCAAAACAAAGCAATTCAAATTAACCCTCAATAAGACTAAGGGTTGCATAGTCAAAAACAAAAAAGAATAGGATTGTCCTCAATAACTCATGCCAACCAATGAATCAGAACCCATCCTTTTGTGATAAAATACATATATTCCTACAAAAAATTAGTTCCAAATTTCAAAAAAAATCACCATTGGAAATGAAAGTTATGGGCGTTGGAAGCTCATGGGAAACCCTAGGCCTAAAAATAGATTGTCAACACCATTTTGATCATAACTTATTCAAATCAGCATGAAATTCAACCAAAACACTTACATTGGAAACAAAAAACAGAAATATAACTTTCCATCAACTTTCCTTCACATCCATTGGCTGTACAGAGCTATACAAGGTCATTCTTTAACCTTTTTTTTGTAGAAAATTCATTGTTTTTTGCATTGCTTTTGCTATATCTTATTTTAAACATAAAAAAATCACACCAAAATAGAAGCATTAGATTCTAAAAATAAAAATCCATCTTCCCATGCATACTCCTACCTAACATGGCTCCATATAAGACTATACAAATTTGTTTTTAGGTTGTAACTACAGAAAATTGTCATAAAAATGTCAAGAAAACAAGGTATTTTCACCAAAAACACTTCCACAGCCTCTTGGAGCATGTATCATCATTCATTCCATGTGAACTAACTTCCAAAATAGTTACAATTTGATTTTATGTCTTTTTTTCCTTCAAAACCTAATGCCAATTACATCAAACTTGCAAAAATATACACTTTTTGTGCAACTTTTAACCCTATACCACACCTAGGCTAGAAAACATTACAAAAGATTATATATATGGTTTTCTAATACCATTTTTTGATCTTTTCTTGAAATACAACGAGGAATCAGAACAAAATAGTCCTTAAAACATCAACTAGGTCTCTTGGACCTTCAAGAACAACATTCAGGTGATGCTCCTACATCAAAAACCAAGTACAACTTCAAGTTTGGTTCTTTGATCATATGTCTTACTTTTTCTTCCTAAATGAATTACCTAGCTTCAAAAGAAAATATTGGGATAAATTCACTTTGATAGCCACACAAATCAAGAAGCATATGGATAGTTTTCAAGATGAGCAATCATATACTACCATATATTGGGGTTTCTTTAAAAATTTGCAAACAGAGTTGTAGGGGAGATATAGGATTCCATCTAGTTTTTTCGTAAGTATGAAAATGACATAAATTTTATGGTAACAATGATCATTTTTTTATAGAAGTAGTAGAACCTAGAACTATATGGATATTTGAGCTACCTTATGAGGTTGACAATGAATTGTACAAAGTTACATAGATATTCTATTGTCAAAACCTAAGGATCCTAAAATCAAAAGATTTGGTACATATAGAGAGATCATGGATGAAATTTACCAAAAAGAAAGAGAAGAAACCAGTGAAAATAAAGTAGAAAAAATATTGAAGGAGATGGATGCCCTAGGTTACTCAAAAATTAAAATTAAATAGAAGCTTTACAAAATATTGGGTACCTCTCCAAATAGTACATGTGATGTTCTTGTGAAGGCTTCCAAATCTAAATCTACTCTTCTGGAAGTGAGTCCCGGTCCAAGGAGATCTACTAGATCCTCTCCTATTGTTATATTTGCTCCACTACCTTCTTAATCCACTCAAACAACTGATAGTAAAATAAAGGCTACATCTCAAATCACTTCGAAGAAAAAGGCCACTAAAGCTAGGCATGTCAGGCCTAAAAAGACAAAAAGAGAAGTAAAATGAGTAAGATTTAGGCGTTGTTGACGAGATTCATGAATGAAGATAATAGTAATATTTTTCAAGATACAAAAGAGAAGGTTGCTGAGAAGCAAGATGCTTCTATGGGTAAAGGTCAAAGTTTCTCATCTTCAGATTCACTCAAAGACCTATTGTCTTTGTAAATGTTGTTGGATGTTGCTGATATGTGGTTGTCATTGATTTCAACACTATTTGAATTAATGTCATTAGAGGCTATATATGTCGAGGATATTGAGAAAATTGTAATAAAATAAGTTGCAAGTTGTCAGTGGTGAAGTGAATTTTATTCTGTTGGTTAGCTTAGTACATTGATGATCAAAGGTTTTGGATTAAAGGGTTTATTGTTGAGTATATCTATTTTATCCATGTTAAGTTTCAGAGATCCACGTGAAGATTTGATTGAGTTATGAGCAATTGTGTTCTGACAGTCATTTTGATGCTTCAGTTGGTGTTTCTGAATGAAGATGATGTGATTCTAGTAAGTTCAATTTTTGTGGATCCTTCTATGGTGATTCATGATTCTTGTGGATGTTTCTAGGTCATGCTCTATCTGTGTTGCATGTCCGCATTGATTGTTATGCTTGCAATTATAGATTTTCTCTTGCGTGTTCATGTTCTTCATGTTCTTGGCCGACAGGGTGCTGTAGCATGTTGTGGATCTTCGAGGAATAATTTTTGAAGGCGTTTCATGTTCAAGGATTTTTTTTTGGGTCTTCATTATGTTCTGGTTGACATTGGTCAATTCACATTAAAAATTATTTATTCTTTTAGGCCGATAGTTTGCATATGTTTTATTATTTTGAAGCCAACATGGAGATGATATTATTCTTAGTTGCGGATATATATAAGCGATTGTTTATATCATTTGAAGGTGTGAATGTGTGAAGTGTGCAAGTCCTATGCGTGAATAATGTTCTAATATTTTGAAGGTAGAGACAGAGTGTGAAGAAGTGTGAAGAAGAGTGAGTAGAGTTTATGTGCTTAACCGAAACTGTAATCAGGCATTAGCAGATGTTATTTTCTCAATTCAAAATCATGTTGATGTAATCTGAATGTTTCTGTAAGATAGTGTGTCTCCTTTTGGACAGTAAGCCTTTTTGTATTTGAGCAGTGAGCTTTAGGAAGTGTGCCCGAATGCAAGTGCATTCCCCATTTATTTTTCTTTATACTTTTAATGGGGTATAATCTTGTGGACTAACCTCCACCGTGGTTTTTCCCCTAACAATTTTTCCATGTAAAAAATCTTGGTGTTATGTGTATTTCTGATGCGTTGATGGTTTATTCTTTCATGATTATTTATCAGATCTAAGAATAAAGTTAATAAGTTTAATAAGTTTTAATTTTTGAGACAATTGATTCACCCCCCCTCTCAGTTGTCTACCCTTGTGTTGCCAACAATTGGTATCAAAGCAGGTTCCTCGTAACAAGTTTGATAGCTTGAGGTGATCCGAGATGGTGAAATACAAGAAGGATAGTCTAAGATTTGATGGAACTAATTATTCTCTGTGGAAGGCTCGAATGGAGTGTCATCTGAGATACATTGGTAAACCCTTCTAGAATATTGCAAGGAATAGGTATATCATCCCAGAAAATGGTCCTTCTATTGTTCTTAAGATTAAGGATGTCGAGTACAATATCAAGGCCAAGGAGGCATTATTGAGTGCTCTGACTGATTCTGAGATGAAAAATGTTATGGATCTAAAGACTGCTTATGAGATATGGAAAAAGTTGGAAACTTTGTATGAAGGTGATGCACATGTGAAGGTTTCTAAGCTGCAAAGCCTGAAAGGGAAATATGAAATGTTGAGAATGGGTGATGATGAGAACATTACTTCTTTCATGCAGAGAGTGAATGAACTTGTGTGTAGTATCAGATGTACTAGTGGAACATTGGATGAATCATAATTTTTTGCTAAAGTGCTCAGATCCTTGCCTTCTGCATACAAAGCCAAAGTTATTGCTATTGAGGAGATCCAGACTATGATAAATGTAACCGAAGACATGTTGATTGGTAAGCTTATAGATTTTGAGTTAAGTGAGTTTGGTGATGCTCTTCCTAAGATAGAATCTGCATTCAAAGCTACTACCTCTAGAAAGGATAAACAAAGATATGATTTGGGAGAAAGTTCTTCTAGAAAGATATTCAAGTATGAGGAGGAAAGAAGAGAGAAAATTGGATGAGCTTGAAGCACTTATTGAGGGAAGCCAGAGGAGAAGGTAAGTATAAAGGGAAATTTCCTATTAAATGTTTTTCTTGCAATAAGATAGGTCATTTTGCATCAAGGTGTTTAGAAAGAGTTCCTAAGCCAAGACCTAACAAGCCTAGATTCCAAAGAAAGTGTTATTATGTTGATGATGAAGGTGTGACAGATGATGAATGTGATAAAGGAAATGTAAGTGAAGATGAATGGGTATTTATTGCTATCAAGGAAAATGATCTTGTAGCTACTGAATCTAATAGTTTCTCAAATGTGGAGAAAGCTCTAGCAGCTAGAGTTGAAGAAAAAGACGAATGGGTGATTGACAGTGGAGGCTCTCATCACATGACAAGTGATAAAAGAAAATTTGTGAGCCTAGAAAAGTATGATGGCAGTGTTGTAAGATTTGGTGATGACAAAGCTAGTGTAATCTATGGCAAAGGATCCATTTCCCTTGATGGTAAGAATAATACTGATGTTCTATATGTGGAAGTTTTGAAGCACAATCTCTTAAGTGTTGGACAGATGGTTGACAAGGGATACAATCTTCAATTCAAGAATGGAAAGTGTAGAATATTGGGGAGTTCTTGAAATGTGATTGCTTCATGTACAAAAACAAAAGGTAACATCTTTCACCTGAATGCTACTAATAAAAGTTGTCTGATTACTCAAGTTGATGAAAGTTGGTTGTGGCATAGGAGAATGTGTCATGTAAACTTTGACAATATTATCAAGATAAATTCTACTTAGGCAATGAGAGATCTTCCGAAGTTGGTAAAGTCTACTAATACTATATGCAAGGAATGTCAGTTAGGGAAGAAAACTAGAATTTCATTTAGGAGAAAACAACATTGTTCAAATAAAGTGTTGGAGCTTGTTCATACTAATTTGTGTGGTCCTTCTAGAATAAATTTTTTACAAGGAGACAGGTACTTCATGTTACTTATTGATGATTACTCTATATTGATGTGGGTTACTTTCTTAAGGGAAAAAACTAAAGCTCTAGAGAAATTCAATATTTTTAAGGCTATGGTTGAGACAAAGACGGTCTGAAGATTAAATGTCTGAGATCAGATAGAGATGGTGAATTCACTTCCCATGAGTTTAATTCTTTTTGTGAAGAGCATGGGATAAAGAGAAAATTATTTTCCCCACGGACCCCTCAGCAAAATGGAGTTGTGGAAAGGAAGAACAAGACAATTCAAGATGTTGCTAGGACTATGATGCTAGAAGGAAATGTTTCACATATCTATTGGGGAGAAGCTGTGAGTACTGTTGTTTACACCCTCAACCAGGTACAAATCAAAGGTGATACCGATAAGACCACTTTTGAGCTATGGTCTGGTAATAAGCCTATTGTTAGATATTTCAAAATATTTGGGAGTAAATGCTATATCAAAAGAGATGAAGATATAGGAAAGTTTGATGCTAGAAGTGATGAAGGAATCTTTCTTGGTTATTCTACTAAGAGTAAGGCCTACCGGCGCTACAACAAGAGATTGAGGAAAGTAGTTGAAAGTGCTAATGTCAAGATTGATGAAGACACAACTAGACCATCCAGAACTCGCGGATATGATTTAGATGATCAAAATAATAGTTCAGTTACAAGAAAGAAAGTTTAGACTTCAAATCAAGTTCAGATCATTTTGGTGAATCAAGGAAATCAAGAGGCAGGAACTAGTGAAAGTGCAAAAGAGAGATCACAAGAGCCATAAATTCAAGAACATCCTAAGACTCCAAGGTATGTAGACAAAATCATTCAGAAGATCAAATCATAGGTAATAAGAACAAAGGTGTTCAAACTAGGAGAAAAATTACAGAAGAATATTGTTTGATTTCAAAGACTAAGCCTAATAGTGTCAATTAAGCATGCAAAGATGAACATTGGGTGGAAGCAATGAAAGAAGAACTACAACAAATTGAGAAGAATAATACATGGATTCTTGTTCCTAGACCTAAGGACAAAAATGTAATTGGAACTAAATGGGTCTTTAGAAACAAACTAAATGAGCAAGGTGAAGTTGTTAGAAACAAAGCAAGACTGGTGTGTAAAGGATATTCTCAGATGGAAGGAATTGACTTTGAAGAAACTTTTTCCCCTATTGCTAGGATTGAAGCTGTGAGACTATTTCTTGCTTATGTTCCTTACAAAAACTACAAGGTTTATTAGATGGATGTCAAGTCATCATTTCTAAATGGTGAATTGGAAGAAGAAGTGTTTATTGAGCAACCTGATGGATTTCAATTGACTGATCAAAGAGATATGGTCTGCTAGTTGAAGAAAGCATTGTATGGACTTAAGCAAGCCCCAAGAGTATGGTATGCCAGATTGGACAAGTATTTGTTGAAGCTTGGATTTAATAAAGGTACTACTGATAGTAACTTGTATTTCAAGATTGATCATGATAAAGATTTGATTGTTGAAGTATTTGTTGATATCATTTTTGGAGGAGATGATAGTTTGTGCATGAAGTTTGCTGATGATATGTAGAATGAGTTTGAAATGTCTATGATTGGAGAAATGAAATTCTTTTTGGGATTGCAAATTACTCAGCTAGATAAAGGAATCTTTATATCTCAGTCCAAGTATGTGAAAGAATTGCTAAAGAAGTTTGGTATGGAAGATTCAAATCCAGTTGGTACACCTATGGTGACTAGATGCAAGTTGACACAAGATGAGGATTCTCCAAAAGCAAATCAGACTAGATACAAATCGATGATTGGTGGATTTCTCTATTTGACTCAAACTAGACCTGATATCATGAATGTTGTATGCATTGTTGCAAGATTTCAAGCTGATCCTAAGGAATATCATGTGACTGTTGTGAAGAGGATTTTTAGATACTTGAAGGGGACAATTGATTTTGGCCTATGGTAACCTAAAGATGATGACCTTACTTTGAGTGCTTTTACTGATGTTGATTGGGCAGGTGATGTGAATGACAGAAAGAGTACTAGTGGTGGTGTATTTTTCTTAGGTAAGAAGCTGATTTCATGGTTAAGAAGAAGAATTCCATTTCTTTATCTACTGTAGAGGCAAAATACATTGTTGTTGCTAATAATTTTTTGGATGAAGCAGATGTTGAAAGATATCATAGTTGTGTATGATTAACCTATTGCTATATTCTATGATAATTCAATTGCAATTAACATTTCTAAGAATCTAGTGCTACATTCAAAGACCAAGCACGTATCTATTAAGTTTCACTTTTTGAGAGAGAAAATGAGTGAAAAGGAAGTCAAATTGGATTATGTTCCTACCAAGGAACAGATTACAGATATCTTTACCAAGCCTTTGCTTAAGGATACTTTTGAGTATCTCAGAGGGAAGCTAGGGGTGATTACCCCTCCAAATCAAAACTAAGATGCATTGACTTGCATCAGTTTGTGCATTTCATAGTCATATCTTGATCTGGATTGGTGTTGTGGTGGCTGCTACTCAGGGGGAGTAGTCAGATGTTCAGATATATGGTTCAGAACTTGTGTGGAGAAAGATAATGCATATATTTGTCATTGATGTCAAAGGGGGAGAAGAGTCATGTGAAAAACTTTATGGGGAGAATATTTATGTGAAAGAGTTGAGGTGAAAAGAGTCAAAATATAAGGGGGAGAAAGTGGTAAGAAAAAGTTGCATTGATGGTGTTTTTCACATCATGTGTTGCCATCAATGTCAAAGGGGGAGATTGTTGGATGTTGTTGATATGTGGTTGTCATTGATGTCAACACTATTGGCATTAATGTCATTAAAGGTTGTATATGTCGAGGATATTGAGAAATTTGTAATAAAATAAGTTGCACGTTATCAGTGGTGAAGTGAAGTTGAGTCCGTTGGTTAGCTTAGTACGCTAATGATCAAAGGTTGTGTATTAAAGGGTTTGTTTTCGAGTATATCTAGTTTATCCACGTTAAGTTTTAGAGATCCGCATGAAGATTTGATCGAGTTATGAGCAGTTGTGTTCTAACAGTCATTATGTTGCTTCAGTTGGTGTTCTTGAATGAAGATGATGTGATTCTAGTAAGTTCAGTTGTTGTGGATGCTTCTATAGTTATTCATGATGCTTGTGGATGTTTCTAGATCATTCTCTATTTGTGTTGCATGTCTACATTGAACATTGTGCTCGCGATTAGAGATTTTCTCTTACATGTTCATGTTCTTGGCCGACAGGGTGTTGTAGTGTGTTGTGGATCTTCGAGGAATAATTTTTGAAGGTGTTTCCTATTCAAGGATTTTTTTTTGGGTCTTCATTATGTTGTGGCCGAAATTGGTTGATTCGCATTGAAAATTATTTATTGTTTTAGGCCGACAATTTGCATATGTTTTATTATTTTGAAGTCGACATGGAGATGATATTATTCTTAGTTGCAGATATATATAAGTGATTGTTTATATCATTTGAATATGTGAATGTGTGAAGTGTGTGAGTCCTATGCACAAATAATGTTCTAATCTTTCGTAGACAGAGATAGAGTGTGAAGAAGTGTGAAGAAGAGTGAGCATAGTTTATGTGCTTAACTGGAACTATAATCAGGCATTAGTAGATGATATTTTCTCAATTCAAAATCCTGTGGATGTAATCTGAATGTTTCTGTAAGACAGTGTGTCTTCTTTTGGGCAGTAAGTCTTTCTGTATTTGAGCAGTGAGCTCTAGGTAGTGTGCTTGAATGCAAGTGCATTCCCCATTTATTTTTCTTTATACTTTTAATAGGGTATAATCTTGTAGACTAACCTCAACCATGGTCTTTCCCCTAACAGGGTTTCCACGTAAAAAATCTCAGTGTTATGTGTATTTCTGATGTGTTGATGGTTTATGCTTTCATGATTATTTATCAGATCTGAGAATAAAGTTAATAAGTTTAATAAGTTTAAATTTCTGAGACAACTGATTCACCCCCCTCTTAGTTGTCTACCCTTGTGTTGCCAATAGATGTAGTTCCAACCTATGATATCACCTCAAATTATACATATCCCCACTCATGAAGGTCAGGTAGATCTATTTAGTATGTCTCCCCTTCAAAAAATACAATGATGATATTTCACATACCTTTGTAAGGAAGCAAATATTACAAGAACATGTAAAGAAAAGTGAATTGATTGGTGATGTTTTAAAGATCATTCAGGAGGGGTTACCAAAAGTAAACATTGATGTTTCCTTTCCTCCAAAATATAAATTAAAGCTTTTAATGGATTCCTTCAAGGATCATTCCTTTCACATAGAGTAAAAGATAGAACAAGAGGCCATAAGAAAATAAATGATAAAAGAATGGTAGAAGTATATGATCGATGTGCTAGTGCACATAATAAATTGCAAGAAAACTTGAAAATGTTTAAATAATGTGTAAATGAAGTGACTACTCTGTATCAATTTTTCTTGAAGTGGCTAAACTCCACCAAAAATATCAAGGATCAAATTGACTCCATTGAAGCACACATTACTAAATTGGCTAAAGTATATGATTTATCAAAGGATATATGAATGGATCAATAAGAGCTCAAACAAAAAATCTTCATCTACAGTTGACATTGCTTTAGGACAAGAGAGAGCAAATAAGGAAATAATTCGACCAGTTGAGGAAAGCAATCAACTTAAGACTTTCTTCACTATTTGGATTGCTTCTTAATGCAAAAAGTGTTGATAAGAAAATGAAGGATCCAAGTAATGTGAACGAGGCTAAAGATTTGTACATGCAGTGTGAATGCCAAAATAACATTATTTCCTCAACAAAATTTGACTAGGTTGCAACTTTGGCACAACTCAAAGAAATTCACAATAAAATATTGCCTTATAAGGAAGGTACAAAGGTATAATCAAGATAATTTTGGTCTTTGCAGAGTATTGTTGTGTCTTTATGGGTTTTTTTTACATAGCATCAATTTTGAGGCATCTCCATCTCGAGTGGAGTATTGGTTTTAGAATCCATATAAGGGAGAGCTCATACATTTTTTGGGATGTTGTTAATAGACCATATCATGCCCTTTTCCCTTTATTTCAAAGGGGGAGAGAAGCATATGTGTGTTTCCATGAATGACAAAGGAGGAGATTGTTGAAAAAAGTGTTGTCATTTAAGTCAAACCAATATGGGTTGTCATTGATGTTAGATGAGATACTGAATGATGTACATACTCCAAAGATTGTCATTATGATACTATATCAGTTGGTGCATGTCTGTAGAGTTGTATAAGGAAGAATAATGTTTAGTGTGGTAACTAAGTGTGATGCAGAGGATGGCACTCTTGTTATGATATTCCCACAATGTGTTTGCATTGACATCATCTCAGTTTGATGTATAGAGATATGTTGTAGAAGTTTTGATAAGGCACTCACAAGGCAGACTCTAAGGTAGAGACATGGTATGTTGATCTGCATTCTTCTGTAGAGAAAGATTTAGTATTTAGGTTATAAAGAAAATATTATTGATTTATGAAGGACCTACATCCAAGAAATAAAGTCATCACACCTTCCATAGTGAAAGTTGCATGTAACAGTGTTCTGGTATGTGCTCTGGCTAAGTACTATACCAATAAAGACTTACTGGAATGTTTTGCATTCCTCCAAAATTGAAATATTTTCCTTGAGGATTTGTGAACATATTAAATAGAGTCTAAATCATACTACTTAGCATTATCAAGTAATGTGGTGTTCCGCAAGTTTGATTTTTGAATAACAGTGTGCTACAATTTGTTTGGAACGCTTTCTTCTTGCTATTTCAATAAGTCTCTTCACTTGTGCCAACATAAGATGATTAGTCTCTTTAGGATATGTTGAGGAGATATTGTGCATGAACTATAATTCTTGTATCTTGATTTGCATTATGGTTTTGGTCTTTCCTTGGTAGTGTAAAGTTGAACAAATGGTAGTTTTGGTGATGTGGTCATTAATTGGACCAACAGACTTATCTTCTTCATCAACGGTTGATCTTGATTAGTTAATTTTATTTTGGAGAATGTTTTATGATGTGTTTTGGTCTTGTAATACCGTGAGCTTATCCACAATTGTTTCTCTTGCAAATCTTATACATAATTGGAGTTGACCAATGAGATATCAGTCGTTTCTTCTAAAGGTTATTGTAGAGATGACCTAATAAATTTTTTGAGTTGTTGTGGATGATATATATATATAGAAGATCAAATTTATTTGTGAAAGTGGTGATTGATAGTGATTGATTAAAAATCAAAGTGAAAAAATGAAATGTCTAAAATTAGTGTGAAGGGCTAATTGTGTGAAATAGTGATCCCAACATTAGCATGTGTTAGATGCTTCTTCATAGTAGTTCATGATCAATTTTCTCAACCTAAATTTCATGTATCCTACTTTGAGACAGTGAGTCTCATTAGGTCCTTTGTATCTTTATCTAAGGTTGTAATCCTTAGTTTGCAAGTCTATAGGTAATGGGCTTTAAAACATTGTAATTCTTGTTAGTAGTGAGATACATATGTTTTGAGTTAATCCTCATTATGGTTTTTCCCTAATTGGGTTTTCCACGTAAAAATCCTGGTGTCTTTATGTGATGCATGTGTTCCCTTCTGTTATTTTCAGTTAATGTGGCGTGTGGCTAATATGCAAATGAATTGGTTAAGTTTTAATATATGTTAATTCACCCTCCGTCCCCCTGCCCCCTTTCCTCACCCTCCCTCCCCTCAACCTTCCCCTCTCCCCCTCAACATATCATTTTGTTCAACAAGCACATGGAGAGAGAAAATCTGAATATAGTTTTTATGATTCTAGCAAAAGCAAATAAATGGGATTTCTACTGTCCTTGTTGTGAGGAGGTCAATAGGAGTGAAAGGATTTGTAGGTAAGTATTATTTTCGTGGCTCTTATTTTACTTTTTACAATTCCATCAACATTTGTGGGTTTCAATTATTTGGTTCATTTTAATATGGTTTGAAAAGGTCATATAGTATGGTTTTTGTATTAGTATAAGAATACGCTCATTATACCTTGACCTATCACCATAAATATGTTGATTGAGAAAAGACAATTAGTGAATATGACACTTACAAGAATAGATTCTTAAATGTCATTCACTTATGATGTATGGGTGAATTTTATAAAAAATAATCGACTCATGTATTGGGGTAGAATAATATTAGGACAAGAAATTGACTAAGCTTGGCTACAAAATTGAAAAAAAATGTTACCATTCAAGAGTATGAGAAAAAGCATATTAACATTTTGAAGAACACAACCAATATTTTCCCCTATTTCTTGTTTTGCTTTCGATGAAATGGTACCTTCTCCATCATAAATTTTTAAAAAATGCTCTTGTATAAGCATCAGTACATAGTATAATCTTACATGATTGTGTGAAAAAAAGAAATTTGGAGAGAGACGGTTTTATCAACAGACCAAGAAAAAGAAATTGCCAAGATTCACTGAATGAACTTATCAGGCACGAAAAGGAGTATAAAACTCACTACAGAGGTCACAACTATAGATTGTGCCAAGTCCCTTGCGATAAAAGATATATCAAAAATATTTTTACTCTTTTCTAGAATATGGTAAGATGGAAAAGCGTGTTAAAAGGAGTACCTGCAGATACATCATAGCGATGGAGTCTTAGTAGTCTGAGTCCTAAAGCTGTAGCATTCAAATTCCTGGTAACAGTTTTGCTTCTTAATCGTATGCCGACACTTGTATCCCAAGATCTGCATTCATAATCTAATATGTCTTTTAATGTTTCCAAACTACAGTAGACAGTAAATGGCATACTAATTATTTTTTATCACAGCCGAGATAGATGTGTAATCTCAGCTTAACTAATCAGAGGATCTCTATTTCCTTAGCATGTAGAGATAAAATGAAAAATGTGACAAGAGAAGGAGGAGGACAGACCGGTAAGCACAGTCAAGAGTGAGTTTTATTTCAGCGTCAAAATATCGATCTATTCCCAGGCACTGTAATGCGTCAACCATCTCAAGCCGCTCGATTAGATCGACATGATCTCCAGATTGCATTTCTCTTAACAAGACTTTGACTTCTTTCACCAGTGTTTCAGCACGTTCAAGGTATTCAGATTCCTATAAAATATAAAATACACGATGAGCAGTGAGAAAAAATTGGTGCAGAAGCAAAATTTAATAGAAATAAGAGCTAAGTACCCCACCCCGTATGGTGTTTCCATCGACTGGACAAAATCATCATCCCACACATTGAAAGCATTATCTGGTAGAGAAGCAACAGCAGCAGCCTCCAAACTCCTCATAGTCATCGGAGAAGTAGCTTAAAAACACGAATTTAGAAGCTTCTTATACTGCTATTTATACTGCCAACGGGAGGAGTCAAAGTAAACAGTTTGCACGTTATTTGCGATATAAGATGATATATATTTGAATACAAGAAAAGGATTAAACCCCGGAACACATGCACAAGGTTAGTACTATTCTAGAACTAATAGAGAAAAAATGAAAAATATGAGAAAATTTGGATGAAGAACAAATTACATTTTTAAAGTCAGAATCTCAATTTACTCCATAAAATCAATTCTGAAACATTATTCATTTAATATAACACACGATTACAATATTATCGATCTCAATTTATAATATACTATGAAGGTTTTTTTATCTCAGTTTATAATATACAATGCTTATACAATGTATACGATTACAATATTATTGATCTCAGTTTATAATATACAATGTTTATGAATTTCATTTGTGATTTCAAAGCACCACCAGTGATGAAACTCTAGTTATCTTAGGTTGCATACAATGTTTTTATTTTTATTTTCTTTAATTTCCATATGATAAACCTCAAAAAAACACCCCTCTATCCTAGTAGAGCCCAAAGAAGAAGAATATATTTCTCTCTCCTTTGAATTGGCCCACTATTATCCACTACTTGATGATAAGCTTCAATCCATCATCCTAAGCTAACATTCATCAATATTAAGTCTTGGACCATTCTTCGAGGTTTGTGGAGATGCAACATTAAGTTCCAACACACCCTATACTATAAGGAGTACAAAACTAGTAAGTGTCATAGGTGATTTCTAATGAAATTCCTAGTAAACACTCATAGAAGAAAAGGAAACATAGAGATAATATGTGAAAAGGGAAACTATTAACTAAAAGGGAAATGCACTAAGTTTAAGATATTCCTACCTATTGATAGAAAGATATTAGACACATGAGTCAAAATTCAACATACAAGCAAAATAAGCACAATACTAGTGAAACAAAAACATAAATTCACTCATAAAATATAGAAGTAGGATAAAGATTGAATGGCCACAACTCCTTATATTAATATTACCTAAAATGAAATATATTTGAATACAAGAAAAGGATTGAACCCCCGAACACATGCACAAGGTTAGTACTATTCTAGAACTAATAGAGAAAAAAGAAAAATATGAGAAAAATTGGATGAAGAACAAATTACATTTTAAAATTCAGAATCTCAATTTACTCCATAAAAACAATTCTGAAACAATATTTATTTAATATAACACACGATTACAATATTATTGATCTCAATTTATAATATACTATGAAGGTTTTTTTATTATATTTTAGATGGAAAAAAAATCACATTAAAATTATGGAGATCTATAATTGACTAGATTTCTTTTATGAAATCATTTAAAAATATTTTTTCATTTTATGATTAATAATATAATGAAGATTTGTAGAATTAAAATGTGTTAAAATTGAATTATAATATAATAAACTTAAAATCTTTCCCACATGTTTAATCAACCTCAAATATTTTAATTATAAAACAACAAAAATCTAATCATAATGTCAACATAAAAAGCTTTCATTCACATGTTAATCAATTATCAAGATGAAATAAAACTACAATATAATATTCAATTTATAGAATGTATTCTACTCTACCTAGGGAGTGGCGGCCCCACAGTTATATTTCATGCGCATGATGATGATGAACAAGAATCCAATACAGGACCTAAGACCAAGAGGACAAAGGATACTCGACAAGGACATACAGGACCTAAGACCTGCTCTTTCTCACACGTGTTACAGGAATCTCATTAAATTAAAAAGAAAAGTATTTCTCCCGAGTTTTTCGCCTAAGTGCCACCTTAAATAGCACGGTAAGCCCAAGCCTGAGAGTATAAACTTGAGAGCTTTTAAATTTGTGTTGGGTTCAGTATTTTTGAGCTATGAGGACTATGGAGAGAGAAGAAATTTGTGCTGCTGCTGCTGCTTCTTCTATACCAGATAACGCTTTCAATGTGTGGGATGATGATTTTGTCCAATCGATGGAAACACCGTACGGGGTGGGGTACTCAGCTCTTATTTCCATTAAATTTTGCTTCTTTATATTGTACACCAATTTTTTCTCACTGCTCATCGTGTATTTTATATTTTATAGGAATCTGAATACTTTGAACGTGCTGAAACACTGGTGAAAGAAGTCAAAATCTTGCTAAGAGAAATGCAGTCTGGAGATCATGTCGATCTAATCGAGCGGCTTGAAATTTTTGCTTTATTGATTTTGATCACCTATGGGTGTCATTATGAATTTTTACTTTATTGATTTTGATCACCTATGGGTGTCATTTTGTTTGGAATTTTTAAATTTGTAAACACGTTCTTTAGTTTTGAAATGCTCAAGAGAATTTCCTAGCAAAGTCATCATTTGTTGTTGCTTGTACAACACACTCCATTTTCTCTAAAGAAAATAGGGACCCCTCTTTGTAGTATCCTGAGTTAAGTATTTTAGAATCTTCAATTGACTTGTTTCCTTTGTCTTAGTATTTGAGTCTTGGCTTAGTTGGTATATCCCTAGCGCAAGGAGGAAACTCCTTTCTTTTATGCAATTTTTTAGACTGATAGCTATTTTATTTTACTCTTTTCTATTTTTTTCAAACTTAACCAATGTTGTCTTGGTACAATTCTATAATTCATAAGATGTTAATAAATCCTACTATGTGTTGAATAAAATATCTTGTGAGCTAAATGTTGTTAATAAATCCTATTGTGTGTTGAATAAAATATCTTATGAAATAAATATTGTGAGGATTGTATGCAATTGATTTACAAGATGTTAATAAATCCTTCTAAGTGTTGAATTAAATATCTTATGAACTAAATGTTGTGAGTATTATATGCAATTGATTTGCACAAGCATGTGGTGGTCATTTATATCTTTCTTCATTATTGATTGTTCATAGACTCCCTACACCTTTTTGTTTCCATGATTATATATACCAGCCAAGAAAGAATTGGTTTTCAAAGGGATTTGTCCTCTCAATAGGGTTGGATTCATCATCTTCATAAAAATAGGGTCATTCTCTCTCAAACCCTTATCTTTTGCAATTTTTTGTACTCAAGGATCAAATTAAAACTTTTTTTTCAATTTTGCAAATATATGACTTTCATGATTGCAAGTGTTTTTTTTATAACTTTTTTATTTTACTATGATTTATGAATGCAATGATTATTTATAATCAATTTGTGATAAAATACTAAATTTGAAAATATTGATCATTTTGTTCAATAAACAACATATTTATCTAAATCCACTTAGAAACATCACAGGTCCCTTGAATTGAAACAACATTACAAAGGTCACCAAGTTATTTTGCATGGTCATGCCTAGTGATAATAGGCCTTCGAATTAGTTGATTTTATTTAAGGAGTTCTAGTAAGATACACTTGTGTTTTACTTGAGTTGGTGAGTATCTCAAACCGCCCATCAACAATAACCCAACTTTCAATATATTGTGTACAAAGTTCCTCCCAAGTAAATAAATAGGTCAAAGACAATCTAAGAAACCATAAGTAGTTTTTAATACCATTGGCCAAACCAAGGGAACCTAATTTGAACACATAAATCCATGGTCCAAGATCCAACACCCACCTTTTAGAGAGTAAGTAATTACCATGGTCAAATATTGTACTCGCCAAACTTGAGCACTCCAATTTGGTTTTTACAAGATGCACTTACACATGCTATTATTAGTCAACCAAAGACACTACACCTAATCCACTAAATAACCTACATCTTATATGCGTTTACACACATCATTAATTCTCCTATACATCTGACAATGTAATAAATAATCTTACACTTCTTATATAAGTAGCTAATCTTACATACAAATCCTAATACAAATGCTAAGTAGTAGGTATCTTCCATAGCATGTCAAATTGTGATATTGCTATCAGGATTCAACCATGCAGTTTTACAAGTCAAACTCATTGACCCATGTTTCATGAGTAGTGGTTCACAAGAACCCATCTCTCATGATAATAAATGGTCCACTTAGCACTCATTGCATCTAGGTAATGCTCACAAAGGTGGAGCACTAGGCCTTCCCGGGAGGTCATCCCAGTACTACTTCTGCTCAAACACATACTTCTGCTCAAACATGCTTAACCACAGAGTTTTCCCCAAGGTTAAGTCCACTTAGCTTGCAACCCCATTTGCAAAACCTTCAGCAAATGTTGTGCCTTATGAACCATTCATTATAGAGCCCCTTATGAAGCATTCATTAGAGAGCCCCTTATAGATTTGTCCCTTACAGATTTGTGGTGCCAATATAAAAATCCTCAGTTATTAACTAATTGAGCATGGGATCACACTTTTACCTATGACATGAGAACTATCAATAAGGCTACATATGGGTCCAGATTCCTTTTGTAAAAGATCTTTATGATGTTGACAATATGGATTGCATTAACAGGGCTGGCTCCAGCACCAGCAAAGCTGGTAATAAAAACATGCTCTTTCACATTGAAAGGTCCTGGATTCAAGCAAAACTTCCATTTGGTACCAGGGACCTTAAACTTAGTTTCTGGCAGTGTCGCAGCCATGAAACGCCCTATTGGGAGCACAGCAATCTGTGCAGACACTGCGGTGATAATAAGAGGTTCTATTCTGTAGGAAAAAAATTGATTGAGAAAAGAAAAACCCATACATGAAAGCAATCCCAACACCCACATCCTGAATGTGAGCACAGGGAGAGATGGATCATCAGTTGTAGGGACTGTAAGAGCTACTTGCTCAATTGGGGAGACATCTTCCTCATTAGCCATCTCCTCACTGTAACAACCATTTGGGTCTTCTTTTTCTTCGCTATCTGATTCAGTTTCAGTATTCCCCTCACTATTGCTCCCTGAATTTTTTCTGTCATGTTCAAGAACTGCAATATAACAAAGTAACAATTCATCATGTTAGTAGGAAAAAAGGACTTAAACATAACTCTAAATTCTCAGTCTTTGTTTTCTTAGATTCCAAACAAAATCAACGTTTTACGTGGTGTTAGAGAAGATGAGCCACAGGAGTCCTACATAACTTCTGAACCTCCTTTCTATGATTCTCAATAAGATAACACAACCGATTAAATCAAACCACAATTAGGTATGTATGTGTTATCGATGGTCTGTTTTCTGGAATGTTTTTATAATTTTAAAAACTCTGTTACTTAGCTGTAAAGGAATAGACCCACACTACCTTCCCACGCAATATAACGATTAAAAATGACGCATATGTGCAGCTTACAGAACAGTCAAGATTCGTTCTGAGCATTTGGGAATGAATATCCACCGTCCATAACTAGTTATTTACTACCAAGTTAGACTCTTCTTTTATTTTACTCTCCCGAGAACGGAAACTGTTTTAATGATAACTTATTGTATACCTTACATTTTGTCTTTTATAGCTCATATACTGTCAAGGTAGGTTTGATACTACACATGAAAAATGTTGGTAGTAAATAAATACAGAAATGAAATATCAGTATTTTATTGAATTTTAAATTGTAAATAAATAAAAGAATTGAATAAATAGAGAAGTAAAATATTGGTATTTTATCAAATTTTAAATGTAAATAAAGAAAAGAATCGAATAAAAACTTGCCACAAAGAAAAAGTGAATCTAGAGGTCCCCACAAATATTATGCTTGATGTTAAGATTTACCAACAAACCAACCAATGTAGTCATCATATTTGAATAATCACAATGAACAAAATTCAATAAATGAGACAAATATTTAACTATAATTTTATATGTATATTTAATTTTTTAATAATTTTAAGTTCTATCAATCACTATTTGTTACATATTTAGTTTTCTTATACACTCAAAATAAAGATTTTTATGAAATGTTTATATTATTATAATTTCTTGTAGTCATACTTTTTAATATAATAATATATATTATAACTCATGGCAATATTAAAGAGTGAAACAACTCTCTATCTATTTAAATATATATATATATATATATATATATATATATATATATATATATATATATTTCAAAGGGGTATATAGAATTTGATTCTATAATGTGTTGACTATACCCTCAAAATTATTGATCTTTTGGCTTCAAAATTCTTCATGTATTATGTTTTTTTTATGTTAATAATTGATTCAAGAAATCAAATTTGGATCTCTACTTCTATATATTTAGTATGATTTATAATGCTCTTTATTATTAGCATAGTGTTGTGTCAAATCTTCATATCTAGTCAAGCTTCAATTTGCAGTCATCATAATCTGTATTGGTGTCACCTTGTCTCTATTTGCTCCTTGCACCTTGTTTCCCAATTTATTACATTTGATTGATTTGTATTGATCTAAGGCACCAATATGAGAATATTCTAGAGATGTGTTATGTGGTTGTGAGCTACAACAATATCAATGATATTAAGTGTCATGTGAGCTCATTATTGATCATGTATTCTATAAGGTAGGTGAGACAAAAATTATATGTGGTGGAGCTCCTATATTGTAGTGGATTTATGAGTGTTGATAAGGTCTTGACTGGGTGGTCTACACAACTTCTTTCTGTGTCAAGGCTCATGGCATTGTTTAAGTTATATGGACTAGCAAATGTGGTAGTGATGTGAATAATGAAATGGCCTACATAACTTTCGAGTATAAGAATACTAATCATTAATCCCAACTCCCACGTGAGCTATTTGATGCATTTTAGCATATTGTTGTGAGTTGTCTGATTTTCAACATTGTGTGCCAAGCTTTTAATGCTTCAATCCATTTTGTTTGTACAATAGTAATGTTTTAGGTATTGTTGGCACCCAATTAGGCAACATCCAAGTTGCATGCTTATGGCCTCCTTTGTGCATTTAGGCCTCCTTTTCCCACCACATATAACTAATTTGAGAAATATCTATTTAAGTCTTCATTTATCAAATTTTCCTAAGTGTTGGTTTCCTTCACCCCCCCTATTCCTATCATGTGTTAGAAGTTGAATAAATCCCAAAAAAAATGTGTGAGGTTTTTTGTTCAAATTTCAAAGGTTGTGCTAATTGTCAAAGTTTCCCATCATATCACACCTTTCCCTTGACCCCTACTTTTTCCCTTGTCTTTGTCAAAGTTTCACACTTTTTTCTTATCGACATGCTTTTCATCAAACCCTCGCATTTTGACACTTTAAACTAAGTTACTTTTCATAATCATAGTTATTTTCATCCTTTCACCCACATTCCTTGTGAGATGAGTTCCTTGTTATCCTCAATCCCTAATTCTCAGTCCTTTTCACTACATTATTTGTTGAAGCTACAGTCTTATCCATTCCTTTATCATCATCAATTATGACATGATTTTTGTGGAATCCTTGATCCCAAACTTCTAATGTTTAGTTTTTTGAAGTTAGAGATGTCAAAATACCTTTAACATGACACTTTTGGAATTGAATTAAATGAAATATCCCCAACTCTCAATCCTTTAACATGCGTTATGGGATGAATTCCTTAGTATCATTGATCCCTAACTCTCGAAATTTCCTTTCATGTATCCTTTTATATTCGATGATGTAGAGATACATTTATTTGTTTTATTTAGACATGAGGTACGAAATACTCTTGCTCCTTGATCCCTAAAAGTGATATGCGTATCAGGTATCCTTGATCCCTAATAACCTTAAAAGTTGGTAACTTGTATTTTTTATTATTCACTCCCACTTTCCTCTCTACATGACCCATGGTACCATTAATGACCACATTTGACACCACAACTAGTCCAAGGGATTTTCTCACCCAAAAATAGTTCATCTCAAGGGCATGGATTCGAATGTGCTTTTAGTGATAAAGGATGGAAATGACTGTCACCATTAATGCAATGGTAAAATTTTAGCTCTTGATGGTCTATGCATTTTCTTAATACCTCATTCAATAGTTCCATGGGATCTATGTTTTCCTTATATGCATACCATATATAATGGTCCAAAAAAATAGGTGGGAGCATGCCCAATTTTTCATTTTTAAGGATTTACTTTGAAAAATAGTAACAAAACATATATTCATTTATAGCATAAACTACATGGTGCTAGCTAATTTTCCTGTAAAGTGATTTTTGAAATACTAAAAAAAAAGTTAAAATTTTAGAGGGAGCACACCAAATGCTATGTTATATTTTTTTGACAAAAACATGAGCACTTTGTGTGCTCCCCCTATTCGAACACCTTAATCTCCATCACTTTAAAAACAAATTAGTAGTTTAAAAAGTATATTTATAGTACTACAACTCTTGGTATTCTTGTGTCTTCAAATGTTGAGTGTAACCATCTTCAATTTCTCATCCAAGATCAATTTTTCCTAATTTTAGAAAAAAAAGTGACCACTTACGACCCCCTTTTGGTCCTCCATTTCCATGTACCATTTTTGGGATCTTCTATGACTTATTTTCTTTGTCTTAGTGTTTGAGTCTTATTTACTAGTTGGTATATTTGTTTGATTTAGTTGGTAATTTCTATGGTTGAGGTGATTTCTAATCATGACATTGGGGTCATGTTTGTATTCTATTTTTGTTCAAGTTTAGGTCTTATGTATCCCTTAGGGGTCAATTTGTGCTTTAGAGGAGGTTTATAAACTCAAATTGGTTAAATTGTGTATTTTATAGGAGATCCCTAAGTGTTGAATTCATAAATCATTAGATCCCTAACACAAGGAGGAAACCCCTTTCTTTTATGCAATTTTTATATTGTTAGCTATTTTCTATTACTCTTTTATGATTTTTTTAAACTTAACCAATGTTGTCTTGGTGCAATTCTATAATTCATAAGATGTTAATAAATCGTACTAAGTATTGAATAAAATATCTTATGAACTAAGTGTTGTGTGAATTGTATGCAACTAATAAATCCCACAAGCATTAAATAAATTATCTTATGAACTAAATGTTGTGAGGATTATATGTAACTGATTTGCACCTGTATATAGTGGTCATTTTTTTTCTTCATTATTGATTGCCCATAATCTCCCACACTTTCTTGTGTCCACGGTTATATGTACTAGCCAAGCAAGAATTGGTTTTCAAAGGGATTTGTCTTCTCAATAGGGTAAGATTCATTATCTTCACAAACATGGGCTCATTCTCTCTCAAACCCTTATCTTTTGCAATATTTTATTATTTTGGTTATAAGAGAATTAGATTAAGGATTAAAACTTGTGTTTTGATGTTATAAATCTAAGTCTTTCATGATTCAAGTGTTTGTTTGTTGTCAATATTTTATTTTACTACAATGAATGTTTGTAATCAATTTGCGATAAATACTTAATTTGAAAACACTAGTCATTTTGTGCAATAAATAACATATTTGTTTCAATTCACTTAGAAACATCATAGGTCCCTTGAATTGAAACAACATTACAAAGGTCACTGATTATTATGCATGGCCATGCCTAGTGATAATAAACCTTTAGAAAAGTTGATTTCTTTTCAAGACAAGTGAGATACACCTATCTTTCACTTGATTTGGTGAGTGTGTCAAACCACCCATCAACAATAACACACTTTCAATATAGTGTAGAAAGTTCCTCCCAAACATAGGTCAAGTACAATCTATGAAACCATAAGTAGTTCTTAATATTATGGGCCAAACCGAATTTGGCTACATAAATCCATGGTATAAGATCCAACACCCACCTTATGATGAGACCAACTTTTAGAAACAATAAATAATTCTCGTGGTCAAATATTGTACTCCTCAAACATGAGCACTCCTACTTGATTTTTACAAGATGCTCGTTTACATGTTATTATTAGTCAATCAAAAACACTAACCTCATCCACTAATTAATCCACATCATATACATACTTACACACATCATCAATTCTCGTATGCATCTTACAATATTATAAATATTCTTACACTTCTTATACGACATAGATAATCTTACATACAAATCATAATACAAATGTCAAATATTATAATGTCATCTTGAGATATCTTGAGAATCGTTCAGAATAAAACACTATTTTCCATATAACCCTTATAAACATATTACAAATATTAAGAAATACAACGTTTTCCCATATTTAAACTACAACACCTAATCCTAACGTGGTTCACCATTGCTTTTACTATCTGTAAGAAAAATGGTGTGTGTTTTCTAGTTTTTGGTCTGTCTTTACTTATCTTATGTGCATGGCACCATGCAGTGCATCGTGACTTCATGCAAAAAGAAATTCAAATGGACCTCCTCAAACCACTCGTGTGTGGCAGGAAGTTAAAGTGTTGAATCCATTTGGTAATTCTGCTGATACCATACAGAGAGACATCTATAAAATAATATATAGACAGTCCAACAGAAGAAGATTGTTCATAAATAAACTTTTTCCTTCCTCTGTTTAAACAAATATTGGACAATTTTCAACAGATATATTATTAGCAGTTGGGCAGGAAGCTAATGGGCAACCATCCAAATTCGTTCCCCACCACTCTAAAGACACATTCTCCAATCCCAAACAAACATAGAGAATCACACCCATGAATGCCAAACCTGCATCCAGTCCTGCTGAAAGTACATAGTTATGTCTCTGCCACCACTGTCTGTGATATCTGTATATCACAAAGCTGAAAATAAATCCCATAATCAACCAGCTAGTGAAATTCACTGCAGTGGCAGGAGGCATGAGTGACGTCGCTCCAATAAGCACAGGCATATTGATATACTTCATCCAAGTTTTTTCAGGCCACAACTTTTGCAGAAACCATGCCAAGATTGGGGCTATGGCTCCTATTAGGAAAGACCAGTTAACAGCACTATATGGACCAAAGTTTCCAAAAATCCGCCTCGGACCGATCAATCCCCAAACCACAGATGCATCATATATCACATGGTCCACTGGACAAACCCATGGACTCTTATCTGATAAGGCATCTGTGTTGCACAGATTGGGAACGCTGTCAATCATCCACCATGCTGTTCCCATGTATACCAGTGCAGCAACACTTGTCCCTACAATCTGCATAACTAAAATATATGAGAGAAATGTGAAGGAGAATCCTCAATAATTATAGCAAGAGTAATTAACTGAATCACATAAATGGCATGGGATGCTAAAAGTTTACTTGTGCCATGAACATGGAGCGTGGAGGGATCTTCATGTAATGACCAAGTTTGAAGTCTTGGAGAAAAGTTAGGGCTTGACTGATGGTGATTTTACTCAAAATCTTGAAGCAGATATTGGCCACTGGTGTTC
The DNA here is from genome assembly GCA_007258455.2 of Sequoia sempervirens. Lineage (NCBI taxonomy): Eukaryota > Viridiplantae > Streptophyta > Pinopsida > Cupressales > Cupressaceae > Sequoia > Sequoia sempervirens. The sequence goes on from VDFB02205755.1 coordinate 52,176, forward strand.
CTGGGGAGATGTAGCCAAAAATGTATTCAGAAATGACATTCAAGCCCAGGCTCTGCATTGATCCAAAGGAAAAAGTTAGAGAAAGTACACTTGTGAAAGAATTTGCAGCACAATCACTATTCTTTTTTCAAATGCAAGTCTTTGCTACCTTATCAGTAGTAGCCTTTATAATGCCAATTGGTAGGGTGAAGAATATGGCAAGGCCACATGAAAGGAGCACTCCCCACCATCGCAATTGAAGCTGATCCTTAAACCTTTCACAAACTGTAATGGTGACTGTTAAAGTCAAGGCAAGAATTACGAAAAACCACCATTCTGGTACCGCTTTGTATTTTCTCATGAGCCTAGCGTGCCCATCCATTTTCCTGTCTTTTAAGGTATGTATGCTAAGATTCCATAGGTCCCTGCTATTGCAAATTATGAACCATTAAGACTATGATTTCCAAATCTTAAAAAACAATCTAGTAGAGGGAAGAGAGAAATTATTACTTTCCATGGAAGATGGCTGCGTGCATGACCGTGGCAGTTAATGTTGCAAAGGCCATGCTATAAGAAAAAACAAAAAATGTGCTCAGATGCAACTGCCCATGCTTCTCATAGGCCTGTTCGTCCAAATGAAAGTTGGAATCCACTATGGCAGAAATATTGTAAATTTGTCCTGTAGATGTGAAGAGGTCGTTGGAAAACATGGGGAACACTCTAGCATCATAAACACCAAACCAATATGTCAGTGGTGTAATCACATACATTACGAGCACAAAGCCAACGGCCACATTAGCTACAGCAAACCAGGGGGTGGCCAGTGGATTTCCCAGATATGAACAGATAGTTGCCCAGTCCAATCCAACAGCACCCAGACCTAGTCCATGAAGGCCTGAACCAACCTGCTGTGCAATAACGGATCGAGGAAACATCCAGCATAGCCATGAAAAAGATGTCAGCAGGGGGAAAAGATACCCAGGAAGCAGGTAATAAGCAAAGCTGCATGTCAAAGCTATTAGAAAGAACTGGATCCGCGTTACGCCTCCTTTTTGTCTCTCCTCCTTCTCATGAAGTGTTCTGCAACAGAATTCTTGTTTCAAAGGAACGCTCGATACTTAGCATAAAAAGGTGTCTTAATTGTTTTCAATGGCATCATATTAAGAATGCACAAGAGATAAAAAAAATCAGGGGAGGAAATTAGAAACCCTTTCTGATGAGCTGCTTGTAAACACATTGATTGCACTGCTCAATTTGGAAAGCAAGTGTTATAATCTACAGTAGGAGGGTGATTTCAAAGAAATAATTTGGTACAGAAAGAGGCAAAAATAGAATCAACAACAGAAACTTCATTACAGAAAACGGTCATAAATGCAGGCAAATTTAAGCCTTAGGCTAATCAACCCTCATGAAAGCCCACGGACTAGAGCTCTTAACATGGTAGAAAAGAGCATGCCTGAATAGGGAGACTTGGACCAGATTTGCAGGCCACCACATTGCAGATGGCTCTACTAAATACCTTCGAAATATGCCTGCCCATCCAAATCCCAATATCTGCAAAAGAAGATAAAAATTTATGGGATGATTGCACGAGGCATTTAGAAATCTTAGCATAATACATGGCAAAGTACATAATATTATAATTCACGCTGGCTCTCATCACCTAGCAATATCAGTTGAAACAGGAAAATGGACAAAATTGAAGGCAGGGGAAATTGAGAATGAGAAGCATGTGATACTGCAAAGGAAGGCAGCAGCACTTACTAGGAAATAAAAATGATCTTCTTGCTTGGTAAGTAAAAAGAAATCTAGGTTGAGACATATCATACTGCGTTGTCCTACTCATGGCCCAAAAAGCATAAGCACCCAATAAGTGCTCAGTATATCTTACTTAAGCTACTAACAACACTTATGGTTCCATAGATCCTCGATTCTATGCTATTCTATTACCTGGTTTTGATTTGACAACAGCACATGTGCCAATATATAAATCCACAGCTATTAACTATAAAATCCACAGCTATTAAATATATAAATCCACAGCTATATAAATTTTACCTGTGACATGAGAACTATCAATAGGGCTACATATGGGTCCAGATTCCTTTTGTAGAAGATCTTTATGATGTTGACAATATGGATTGCATTAACAGGGCTGGCTCCAGCACCAGCAAAGATGGTAATAAGAACATGCTCTTTCACATTGAAAGGTCCTGGATTCAAGCAAAACTTCCATTTGGTACCAGGGACCTTAAACTTAGTTTCAGGCAGTGTCGCAGCCATGAAACGCCCTATTGGGAGCACAGCAATCTGTGCAGACACTGCTGTGACAGTAAGAGGTTCTATTCTGTAGGAGAAAAACTGATTGAGAAAAGAAAGACCCATACATGAAAGCAATCCCAACACCCACATCCTGAATGTGAGCACAGGGAGAGATGGATCATCAGTTGTGGAGACTGTAAGAGCTACTTGCTCAATTGGGGAGACATCTTCCTCAGTGTAACAACCAATTGGGTCTTCTTTTTCTGCGTTATCTGATTCAGTTTCAGTATTCCCCTTGCCATAGCTCCCTGAATTTTTTCTATCATGTTCAAGAACTGCAATATAACAGAGTAACAATTCATCATGTTAGTAGGAAGAAAAGACATAAACATCACTCTAAATTCTGTCTTTGTTTTCTTTGATTCCAAAAAAATCAAATATTTTACGTGGTGTTAGAGAAGATGAGCCACAGGAATCCTCCATAACTTCTGAACCAGAATGAACCTCTTTTCTATGATTCTCAATAAAATAACACAATCAACTGTGACAATCAAGCCCCAATTAGGTCTGTATGTATGATTGATGGTCTGTTTTCAACAAAATAACGTGACCATCTCTATTCCTTTTCTGTAGACTTTTTACAATCTCAAAAACTCAGATATGTAGCAGTAAAGGAATAGACCCGCACTACCTTCCCACATATTATAACAATTAAAAATGACGCATATGCGCAGCTTACAGAACGGTCAAGACTCGTTCTAAGCATTTGCGAATGAATCTCCACCGTCCATAACCAGTTGTTTGCTATGAAGTTAAAACTCTTCTATTATTTTACTCGTCCCAAGCACGTGGAAATTGTATCAATGATTAATTTATTCTATATTTCACATTTTATCTCCATAGGTTTAATAAATAAACATGAAAAATGTTAAAACTAAGTAAGTACAGAAATGAAGGATCAGTTTTTTATCAAAATTTAAATGCAAATAGACAAAATAATCGAGTACAAAGTCAACCTAGAGGTCCCCACAAATATTGTGATTGATTTTAGGACCTATCAAATCCAACCAATTAATGTAGTAGTCAAATTTGAATAATCACAATGAACTAAATTCAATAAATGAAGGGCAAATGTTTAACATTATAATATATTTTTTTAATAATTTTAAGTTCAATTAATCACTATTTGTTATATATTTAGTTATCTTATATATTCAAAATATAGATTTTTTATGAAATATTTATACTATTATAATTTAGCCCATGCCTGTGAGGAATGTAGCAGGCTGCATGTTCCTCTATTCGAGTGCATGTGCCTTCAAACTGCAGATCGATGTTGGGTTTTCAATTTGGGTCTTCATGTGGGGGGTGTTTCGCAATGTTCGGAGGTGGGCTCTTATTTCCTCGTTTTCTTTTTCTCTACATTAGTTTGTGGTTTCTTTTGGCTGGTGTGTGGGTTGGTGAGAACATGGCAGAGCATTAGACTTCTACCAGCTTGGTGGTGGCTAGGGGTGATGCATTTCAAAATGGCTCTTCTTTGGGTTTGAAAGCTTAGCGGTCGGAGTCGTTTTATGTGGGGGAGGGCCCTAAATTGAAGAAAGTGAATGGTTGTTTGCCTAGAAGCTGGGATAGGCCAATTTTGGTCATTTCTCCTAAATTTGTTGTTGATGACGTCTCTTATTGGAGTAGACGTACTCTTATCTATAAATTTCTTGGGATTCATATACCTTTGTCAGCTTTGGATGGTTGGATTAGGCGTTCATGGTAGGTTGAGGGAGATATGGAGCTTATGGTGGCTGCAAACAGTTACTTTGTGGTTGTTTTTTCAAATATGGCTGATAGGAATCAGTTTTTTGAGGGAGGACCCTACTTTTATAATCATGTTGGTTTGTTTACCAAACCCTGGCATTTGGGTTTTAATTCAGTTGAAGACTTGTCGCCAAGGGTTCCTATCTGGGTTTGTCTGTCGCGGCTTCCCTTGGAGTTTTGGAGAGAAGATATTTTATAACGGATTGTTGCTCTTCTTGGCAAGCCTATTGTAGTTGCTCAACAAACCCTTGAAAAAGAGGTGATTTCTTTTGCTCGGATCTGTGTGGAGATAGATTTGAACAATGCCTTACCGAATTCTCTAGAAAATTGTCTTAGTTCTTTGTCTTTGGTTCAGCAGCTTGATTATGAATCCCTTCCTTTTCATTGTCAAATTTTTCATGAGTATGGACATCTTCAAAAGAAATGTCCTAGGATTAATAAAGTTCCTCCTTCTAATTCCTCCCCTTTGTCTTCGGCTCCAAAATTTGTTAAGGAGGATAAAGGGAAATCTTCCATGATGGAGGGTGCATCGGATAAAGATGGATTTGTGCATGTTAAGCCTCGGGCTAAGGGTTATGGTCAAAAGAGATCATTGAAAGATAGGCAGACTGAAGAGGACTTTAATCGATTCGAGGCGTTGGATACTTCCACCTTGGAGGAAGGAATCCTGTTGGATGTTCCTTCTGGTGATGTTGGTATGGGTTGTGATGTGGGGCAAGGACAAGAGTCTAGTCATGATCTTCATTTCTCACAGGGTGTGCAAGATCATCTAGTGTCTCTGAATGGTCCTATGCAGGATGATGATGATATTGTTTTAGCAAATTTGGCTAAGAAGGGGCTAGTTTCTGGCAAGAGCAAGGGGTCTTCTCTAGCCTTGGGGGTGCAACAACGCACACTTATGAAGGGTTCGCCTGAGCATTCTTCTAAAGTGGTCGCAAGAAGGATCTTGAGAAGATTAAACATACTAGAGATTTGTTGGCAGAATTTGTGTCTGTTAAACCCATTGGTGCTCACTTTTCTCCTTCTCCTCCATGATTATTCTCTCATGGAATGTAAGGGGTTTGAATAGCACCTCCCATCGGAAGGCTATTCATGATTTAGTTGTTGTCCATTCTCCGAACATTTTTTGTGTTTAGGAGACTAAACTTTCAGTTGATTTCATCCTTCAATGTGCTTCTCATATCTGGTATTTTGGTCAATGTCACTGCATTGGTTCTTAAGGGAGCTCTGGGGGTTTGGCTCTTTTTTGGGATCCAAGAAAGATTGCTCCACTTTGGTGGATTTCTAGTCATTCCACTATTTCCATGGTTGTCGAGCTTCTTTGGAAATAGGTGAGACCATTTTGGTTACTAATGTTTATGCCTCGACTAATATTCATGGAAAAATCTAGCTTTCAGTTCCTATAAGGTTTGTTAGATCATGTGCTACATATCTTCCATGGGTCTTAGCTGGTGATTTTAATTCTTTGTTGAGCTTGGAGTCTAGAAAAGAGGTGGGTTGCCTTGGCTTCGGCCTACTTCTGATTTTTTTCAAGAGAATGTGGATTCGCTTGCCTTAATTGATGTTAAGCCTTTCAATGGGGTTTTCACTTGGAATAATAGACGAAGTGGAGAGGAAGCGATCTTTGAAAGGCTGGATAGATTTCTTGTTTCTTGTTTTTGGGTGGGAGGTAGATTAGTTACTATTTCTGAGAGTCATGATTGGAGGGGTTCTGATCATTAGCCAATTAAACTTTTAGTAGCCTCTTTTACAGTTCCCAAGAATCCTCCTTTTAAGTTTCGGCTTATGTGGCTTCGAGAGTCTTCTTTCTATGATCTTATGGCCCAGTGGTGGTGTGATAGAAGCCCTACTTATGGTACAACTATGTACACCTTTGTTAAGAAACTTCAGTATGTCAAATTTCACCTTAAGAGATGGAATAGGATGAGTTTTGGCAATCTTAAAGTTATGAAGAGGAATGCTCAAGCATGCCTTGATGTGATTACTCACCAAATTCAGGATTTTGGTTTCTCTAATGCTTTAGGTCAAGCAGAATCCCAAGTTGCGAGAGTAGTGGAGGAGTGGGAGCTCTGGGAGGAGATTTCTGGAAGCAAAAGGCTCAGATTAATTGGCTTCAAGAAGGGGACAGGAATATTGCTTTCTTCCATCATTTTGTGCAAGCTCGTCACAATAGAAGTTTCATCTCCTCTCTGATCAATACGGATGGGATCCGCATATCTTCTTTGTAGGCTTTGTCTCGTGAGGCCAGACAATTTTATTCTGCTCTTTTTTTTAGGATTCACCCCTTGTAGAGGATGAGAATTTTATCCTTGCTTGCATTCCCTCCCTAATCTCCAAGGAGATGAATAAAGGTAAAGCTCAAGGTCCGGATGGCTTTCCTGTTGAATTTTTTAGGAATGTTGGGATATTATAAGTTTGGATTTGTTGGAGGTTACCAGAGAATCTCTTCGCAGTAAGCAGATGCTTTGTGCCTTGAACTCTACTTTTCTAGTTCTCATTCCTAAAAAGGAAGGTGTTGATCAGCTCGAATTCTTTAGACCTATTGTCCTTTGTAATGTGGTGTACAAAATTATTACTAAATTGATTGCAGAAAGGTTCAAAGTTTGTCTTCCTTTTGCGATCTCTGAGGAGAAAGGGGGTTTTGTGGCTGGTAGACAGATCTTGGATGGGGTGGTGGTTTCTTTTGAATTCATTCACTCTATGGCGACTTCTAAGGAGAATTCTATGTTCATCAAGTTGGATATGGCCAAAACTTATAATAGAGTTAAGTGGCATTTTTTGCAAAGAATTCTCTTAGGCTTTGGTTTTAGTCCAAATTGGGTTGGTTGGACTATGAATTGTGTTACCTCTTCCTCTTTTTTTGTTATTATGAATGGGGAAGCTTCTAAGCTTTTTGGGGCTTCTAGGGGCCTTTTTCAAGGAGATCCTCTCTCCCTTTATCTATTTATTATTATGGCTGAGGGTTTGGGCAGATTTCTTAAGTAGTGGGTTTCCCAAGGCAAGATCCAAGGTTGGTGTTGGGGCAATGGGCTGCCACAACTCTCTCATCTTCAGTTTTTGGATGACACTTCTCTTATGGGGAGGGCTCGCCTTCAAGAGGCTGCTTCTTTTAGGCAGGCTTTGGATATTTACCTTGCTACTTTGGGTCAGAAACTCAATGAGCACAAGTCGTCTATTTTTTTTTAATACTCCTCAAGCTATTCAACAGCGGATTGCTAATATTCTGAGGTTTAAGATTGGGTATTTTCCCTTTGTCTATCAGGGAATACCTCTTATTTGTTGGTAGGCAGCCCAAGCCTTCTTGGAAAAATTTTCTTGATAAGATACACAATAAAGTCACTCATTGGACTTATCATTGGCTTTCTACTGCTGCAAGAGTGACTCTTCTGAAGTTTGTTATCCAACCTCTCCCTATTTACAGGTGTTTTGTTCAAGCAGCTCCTTTGTATTTCCTAAGGGAATTTGATGCTCTCTCACAGAAATTTCTTTGGAGTGGTAACCTGTAGTCAGCTAAGTGGAGTCTTGTTAAGTGGGAAATTGTGTGTAGGCCACAGAAAGAGGGGGGCCTCGGCTTCCGTTCTATTTTTTTGAATGGGCAAGCTCTTGTAGCCAAGTTATATTGGCATTGGTGTACTAGTCAACATCAACTTTGGGCCTGTATTCTCACCCACAAGTATCTTAAGGATGTTAATACATTTGATGTTCCTCATTTCCCTTTAGAAGGAAGGGGATCTATGATTTGGCATACTCTGAAATTGGGGGCTCAATTGGTTAAGAATGGGTTTTTTTGGATTTGTCATATAGGTTCTCAGGCTCTTTTTCTGTGGGATTCTTGGGATGGTCATCCTCCTATTCTTTCTGCTTACCTCACCTCCAGCCTCTTTGTGATCATTTTACTGCTGCAGGTTGGAATACAATTGAGCATTATAATGGTATGTGCAGGATCATGATGGGCCAAAAAGTGACAATGTGAAAAAAGTTGTGTTTTCCATCGACCCAAAAACACAAAAATCTTGAGTTGACTTTTTTTTTGGCTTGGGTGTCAATACATTGCTCCAAAGCAATGCCCAAGGCAAGAAGTCCAAATTGGATATCCAATTTGAATTGAGCTATAAATACAAAAACAGTGGCCTTTTAAAATCATTTTAGTCATTTTAAAGAGAAGGGCGCACAGTGAAAGCGACGACTGGATATCAGATATCCGATTTCAAAGGTAAGTTTTTGGTATTTTTTTATTTTAATTGATTTTTGTATTAGATTTGTATAATTTTAAGTAGTTTTTTATGGATTTTTATTGAAAAGTAGGGATTTTTATTGATTGTTGTTAAAAACTAGAGTTTACAATGGTTTTTTATTAAAAATTAATGTTTTTTATGGATTTTGATTAAAAACTAGTGTTGTTTATGTATTTTTATTAAAAACTAGAGTTTGTTATGGATTTTTGTTAAAAAGTAGGGTTTTATTTTTATTTTTATTAAAAACTAGGGCTTTTTTACAATTGATTCATTTATATTGTGTAATTTCAATTAGATTAATTAGTTTTTAACTTTAATTGGGTATTATGGTTGAGAATGAAAATGCACAAATGCCAAATGCTCCACCACCTTTGTAGCCATCAATTGAAGACTTAATTGGTGAAAAATTGGAGCAATTGAGGGGCATTTGTGATGTTTATAAGACAATCCCTCGATTATCTAAGATGACAAACACATTGAAGGAAATAATTAAAAATATAGAAACCCTCTCCACCCAACATAATTCCTTTCATTCATGATGAGAAGACATGAGGGAATATTACTCATGTGGATTGTCTTACAATGATGTGAAAGATCTCCAAATAAAAAAATCCCAAATAGCCTCTTTATTCGTTAACCCCTGCACTGGTTTGCCAGTTAATGTTAATAAACCAAAACTTTCTATAAAATGGTGCACAAATAAGGACATTGTAGATAACTTTTGGGATCGTTGGTGTATGATTTCTGATAAACCACCAAACAACAATTGTGATATACCATTTTACTTTATTAAAAAATTATACGTTGAGTTTGTGTTAGGGCATCATGTCAATTACTTTAACTTTAAACCCTTCCAAGGCGTTGGTGGAGGTATGATCCAGGATAGACCAGGGGTAGTTAGAGTAGTCTTGAGCCCATATGTTCCCCCTCCTCCCCTTCCTCTACCACCTCCATTATATCATCCAGATATTATCCAAGATGCAGCCACATGGAGTATCTGGGCTATTCACTCTTTGAGCGGTCTTTTGGTTTTGCATGCTTCTACAATAGCTCAGCCACATTCTAGTGATGTTAGCGATGGCTCGAGTGTTGTTGCATCATCCTCCTCAGGTCCACATATTTTTGTGCCACATACTTGCACTATGTGCCACTAGATATGCTTGGGTCCTCTTGTACAACCTGCTAAGAATCCCTTGGACACTTCTAATTATGACCTCTATGATGTGGACATTATAGATCAAATGCAGGGGAGTGGAGTGCACCCTTCAGAGTCCTCTCTTGCTAGAGAGGGGGACATTGGAATAGTGACATAGGTAAGATTTAAGTTGTAAATTCATAACTTGCATTTGTTGTTAAAGGAATATTAATAAGAGATAGTATAAATTACTAATATTTATTTACATGGTCTATTTAACAATTGATGTCTGAGGAGGAGCTCACACAGGTGACTGATAGCACCCTTAGGTCCATTTCATTTGGCCTCGACATGCACACAATATATATTTTCGCACTCACTCGTTTACATTTTTTTATTATATACTTGCTTGTCATTTGAATTGTCATTAATGTCAAAATTATTTTATAACTTATATGTTTATCTTATTTTCCTCTTGTAGGAAATACCTAGTGCAAGCGAGGTGAAGCCTTGTCTAGACTATGGAGGCACAATGTTAGATAAGGGGAAGGTAATTGAACTCAAATTCAATTGAATTAAGATTTTTAAGATCTTATATTGATTATACATACATCGACATAGATTAGGAGTTTCATATGTACTTGTCATTTTTATGTACAGGCGGTTATGAGCTATACATCGTTGTTGACAAGTGTCACAATGCCTAAAGGAGTAAGTATTGGAACACCTCAAGGAGTAGGTGTTGAAACACCTCAAGGAGGAGGTGTTGAAACACCTCAAGGAGGAGGTGTCGAAACACCTAAAGGAGATAAAGAAAAAGATCAGCCTAAAGAGGTATGTATTTATTTTATTTTGTTTTTAGTAAATATGTTCATATTACCAACAATCGTATGCTAACTTGGATCAATTTTATGTTTTTGTTCACATATATATATTGACATTTCAAAATTTGGTTTTTTTGGTTCTTTGAGAAGGGAATATTCTAGGACTCCTGACCCTTTGAAGAGACGTATATTTCAGGTAATCAAGATTTCAATTTTAGAGTTTAATTAAAATTCAATATGTATTGATTTTGATGTTAATTATTCGATTTTAAATTATATAGTATAACTGATCTCAATTGTGGTTTGAATTTTTCTTGTGTAGCTACCTTCAAAGCCAAAGAGTGCTTCAAAGAGGCTCCATTTTGATGATCCACTAGTAGTTTAGGATGAGATAGACATTTTGGCATGTAAATTTTGAATAGATATCGAGATGGCATATGCCACATTTTGTAAAACTTTATTTGAGTTGGTGTCGATGCCATTTTTGTATATGGACATACACTTGATTATTGGATAATTTGATATATAGAAGCTGACAATTGAAATTTAATTTGTTCCTCATGTGCATGATTAAACGCTTTGAAAATTTAATCTTGAGTAATGGTTAAATATCAATGTACAATAGCATAAAAAATAATGGTTATATTATGTAGTTTATATTCATATCGCCGATTACATTTCATTGCACATCTTTCAAACTCAAAGCATTACTTCACATTGCATAACTAACAACTAGATGTTGATAGATGAAAAAATTTCAATTACAATATAGTTTTTACAAAGTCAACCTAAGCAGTTATGCAGTTACTTCACATTTCATAACTAATAACTAGGAGCATTTGTCAATTGCATTTTCTTGTCATGGAATTCTATGAGACCACCTTTCTTTTAGGATTTTTTTCAAATAGTCAACTGCCTTGTCTATGCTACCACATTTTTCATACATGTCTATCAAAGCTTTTTATCAAACAGTTCACTAGCTTGCTGCTAGGCTAAAAGCCCAAAACAAGTGCTTTCAAACAAGCTATGGATGCTTGGAAAAATTCTATCAAAGCATAATAGTAAGCAATAGCATAGACAAGGCAATGAACTGTTTAAAAAAATGCCTCAAAGAAATGAGGTCTCATGGTGATGGAATGCCATGACAATCAAAATGAATTTTGATTCTCATGGCATTCCATCACCATGAGACCTCACTCAATCCTAAAACCACTTCATTCCCTCTTAATTTTGTCTGCTTAAACTTAACACATCATTCTATTATGTTGCCCCATAATTTTGCTTACACTTTCTTTGTAAAATCACCAATTTTCCCTTGTTTTTGCCCCTTCCAACTAGGGTTTCACACTTTTAATTTTCTTGGGTTACTCTTAATCACTCATACCTCTTAAACACAATTAAATAAACTTGTTCCAATAGTTTCCAACAAGTTCCAACCTATTTTCATTCAACTTCTAAAAAACTCACTCTCTAGCCTTACTCAAAAGGCACAAAAATTTGTGTTTCTTAACAAGGCAGCATTCTCAAACCACTCTAATCCTTTTATCACCCCTTAAAACTTGTTCCTACACCTACCCCTATCTAATTTAGGCCCATTCCTCTGAGGTACAACCTATACAAAAGGAGGAATGGCCTTGACAATTCATTAAAGCTTACATGTTTTAGGTGCTCCTGCACCATACTCCTCGAGTACAAAATATTTATGCCCCATAAATCACTCCATAGGTCTACTCCTATCTTCTTCACAATCCCTTCAAACTTGCTCCAATTCACTTGCATGTAAATCTTCCTCCAAGGGATTTTGTACCCTTAATGCTTTGCTTTGTCTTGGTCTTGCCATGCTTGATCCTTCTCAAATGGATCTTCTTGCTATTTTTTTTCTTCATTGACACCTGCAAATGGTGTTTCCCAAGCTTTGACACCTACACACAAAAATTATGTACAAAAAGCTAAACATCCATGAGCTTTTGCCAACTACACATGTATCTTTGCCCTTCAACTCTTCTCTTCACAATCTTTCTCAAGTTCTTTATGCTTAGAACCATCCCCATAGTAGCATACATCTGCCACACAAAAAAATATGATAACCAAGGACAATTCCCTGTCCTAACACCATATTCCTAAAACTCTTCTTCTCTAGCCTTCACTAGGCCACTCACCATCAACTCTTCCTCTCTAGTTTCCCACCTAATCTACTATTTGCAAGATTACACGTTTGAAGGTTGATAGGTTGAGAGGCTAGGTGTGATCTATTTCTAATAAATAAGGTCAATCAAGACAATTTAAGGTGTATTAAGTTGAAGTTTTGAGTCTAGGGGTCCAATATGACAAAAATGCATTCTTGCTTCAAAATTGTCAAAATTGCCATGTAGTCTTTTGAAGGCAAATTATTAAAATTATAAAGGGAAGTGCAAGATAGGAGTCTAGAAGTTGTAGTAGGGTTGAAATAAAGGTTTTTGACTAGTTTTACTAGTCATAGGTGTCTTGGAAAGAAAAGTTGCATAAAAGTGCATTATTAACAAAAAGTTGTCAATTTTAGCAATTTTTAAGAAAAATGAAGGGTCTTGGTAGTTGAAAAGGTGGCTGTGGATGTTGGGGAGTCTATTTGAATTCCAAATATGTATATAAATCTCTTCAAGGTTCAAAAATAGGTTGGTTGAAGGAAATTTTTTGAATTCCAATACAAAAGCAACATTGATTTCTAGAAAATTACTGGTTTTTCGCAACAAGCTATGGTCTCATGGCTTTTTTTCACACGAAAATCAGAGTTGGAGTTCGGTTGGAGGTTGAAAAATACTTGTAAGGGCATAAATAAATCTTATTCTACAACTTTTATTACCAAATTGACTATTCCATCACGTCCAGATGGGTACGTTTAGGTTAGGTATGGTCCCCTTTCGCACCCAAACAAGCCGAAGCACTCTGAGCTACGTTCAATCGGCGAAATCCCTTAAGAGTCCAAAGTGTAGAAGGGTAGCAATCTTTGACGGACTGTTACTCAGAAACTGTGATGCTTAAATACTCTTCATCTGAGGGTATGGGATTGTGTTGGGACCATCTACAATAACCTCTCAATTTTTTCTATCTTGGAGGCGTTTTCCCATGGTGATGATTTTCAATTGAGGGAAAAGTTGTGAGATGCAAGCAATGTAAAGTTGCAAAGTGGTGAAACTTTCATTCTCCAACTCATACAACCAAATGAACTGTTCCAACACGTCCGTATGGGTACGTTTACGCTAGGGATGGTCCTCTTTTGCACCCAAATATGTCAAATCACTCTGAGCTACATCGGACCGACGATTTCCCTTAAGAGTCCAAAGTGCTAAAAAATAGCAATCTTTGAAGGGATATTTCTCAGAAACTATGATGCTTATAGACTCTTCGTCTAAGGCTATGGGATCATGTTGGGACCATCTACAATAACCTCTCTCAATTTTTTCTATCTCTGAGGCGTTTTCCCATGGTGATGAGTTTTCAATGGAGAGAAAAGTTGTGAAATGCAAGCAGTGTAAAGTTGCAAAGTGGTGCAACTTTCATTCTCCAACTCGTACAACCAAACAAAATTTTCCAACACATCCAGATGGGTACATTTATGCTATGGATGGTCCTCTTTTGTACCCAAATACGTTGAATCACTTTGAGCTACATTGGACCAACGATTTCCCTTAAGAGTCCTTGAAAGTGCTAAAAAACAACAATCTTTGAAGGTGTTGCCGAGCATGATGCTATAGACTGCATTACGAGAGGCTATGGGATCATGTTGGGACCCATCTACAATAACCTCTCTCTGATTTTTCTATCTCAGGATGTGTTTCCATGGTCATAGGTTTTAGTTGAGGGAAAAGGTTGCGAATATGGCGATTAATAAAGTTGCAAAGGAGTGGGTACAACTTTCATTCTGCAACTTCGTGCGACCAAATAGACTAATCACAAAATGTCGGGCCGAGGTACATTTCACGCTAGGAATGGTCCTCTTTTTTTTCCTTTAAAATACATTGAATCACTCGAGCTACATTGGATAGCGATTTCTCTTAAGAGTCCAAAGTGCTAAAGGCGACAATCTTTGAAGAGGGTTGTTTCTCGAGGAAATGGTCTTACAAACTCTCTGTATGAGGCTATGGGATATTTTTGGGACCATCTACAATAGCCTTTCTCAGTTTTTTCTATCTCAGAGGCATTTTCCCGTGGTGATGAGTTTTCAATGGAGGGAAAAGTTGTCAAATGCAAGCAGTGTAAAGTTGCAAAGTGGTGCAACTTTCATTCTCCAACTTGTATGACCAAATAGACTGTTCCAACACATCCGAATGGGTGTTTTTATGCTAGGGATGGTCTTCTTTTGCACCCAAATACGTCGAATCACTCTTAGCTAGATTGGACCGACGATTTCCCTTAAGAGTCCAAAATGCTAAAAGGCCATACCATCTATTATACAATCTGTAGCTCGATGGTATGGCCATGGTAGATGTCATTATGACTATATAAGGTGAATATGTTGGTTTAAAGAGTTGGAAAGGTTTGTAGTTGAGTTGGTGAGTTTCCATGCATGGCAAAACTGAGTGAAATTAGGTGAAAAATGGTGGTTACAACATGCTAATGTCAATGAAATGTGGGGGCAGCAAGATTTAAGGTTGGATCAAGCTTGTGCAAGTCCTAATAGACATTTTTGATGAGTTTACAGGGTGTGGCAAGGTTTGGGAAGTGTTTAAATATGAGTTTCTTTGTAAAATGGGCCTATTTTAGTGAAGTTGCACCCAAGTTTGGGTTTGAGGATTAAATTGGAGTTTAAATCATCTTTAATTGTAATTGTGTTGTTTAAAGCCACCTAGCTCTTGCATCAGAAAAATCTTATCCAATCAACTTGAACATCATGCACACCCAAATACCTTGTTTCCACTTTGTTAGATCAAAGACTCAATTACATTGGAAATGACCTTCACATGACCTTTTTACATTTTTGTTTCTGGAAAAAGTGGCAAGTCACTGTAATTTATTATATATAAATAGGAGATATTACAAAACATCATTCAAACGAGCATACCGACAGGAATGAACCAGGAAGAAAACCTCTAGTTGTAGCTCGATTAAGTACAAAAAGCTC
>VDFB02205755.1:67617-95901 GCA_007258455.2 Sequoia sempervirens
CACATCCTGAATGTGAGCACAGGGAGAGATGGATCATCAGTTGTAGGGACTGTAAGAGCTACTTGCTCAATTGGGGAGACATCTTCCTCATTAGCCATCTCCTCACTGTAACAACCATTTGGGTCTTCTTTTTCTTCGCTATCTGATTCAGTTTCAGTATTCCCCTCACTATTGCTCCCTGAATTTTTTTTGTCATGTTCAAGAACTGCAATATAACAAAGTAACAATTCATCATGTTAGTAGGAAAAAAGGACTTAAACATAACTCTAAATTCTCAGTCTTTGTTTTCTTAGATTCCAAACAAAATCAACGTTTTACGTGGTGTTAGAGAAGATGAGCCACAGGAGTCCTCCATAACTTCTGAACCTCCTTTCTATGATTCTCAATAAGACAACACAACCGATTAAATCAAACCACAATTAGGTATTTATGTGTTATCGATGGTCTGTTTTCTGGAATGTTTTTATAATTTTAAAAACTCTGTTACTTAGCTGTAAAGGAATAGACCCACACTACCTTCCCACGCAATATAACGATTAAAAATTAAAAATGACGCATATGTGCAGCTTACAGAACAGTCAAGATTCGTTCTGAGCATTTGGGAATGAATATCCACCGTCCATAACTAGTTATTTACTACCAAGTTAGACTCTTCTTTTATTTTACTCTCCCGAGAACGGAAACTGTTTTAATGATAACTTATTGTATACCCTACATTTTGTCTTTTATAGCTCATATACTGTCAAGGTAGGTTTGATACTACACATGAAAAATGTTGGTAGTAAATAAATACAGAAATGAAATATCAGTATTTTATTGAATTTTAAATTGTAAATAAATAAAAGAATTGAATAAATAGAGAAGTAAAATATTGGTATTTTATCAAATTTTAAATGTAAATAAAGAAAAGAATCGAATAAATACTTGTCACAAAGAAAAAGTGAATCTAGAGGTCCCCACAAATATTATGCTTGATCTTGTAGTCATACTTTTTAATATAATAATATATATTATAACTCATGGCAATATTAAAGAGTGAAACAACTCTCTCTCTCTCTCTCTCTCTCTCTCTCTCTCTCTCTCTCTCTCTATATATATATATATATATATATTTTTCAAAGGGGTATATAGAATTTGATTCTATAATGTGTTGACTATACCCTCAAAATTATTGATCTTTTGGCTTCAAAATTCTTCATGTATTATGTTTTTTTTTATGTTAATAATTGATTCAAGAAATCAAATTCGGATCTCTACTTCTATATATTTAGTATGATTTATAATGCTCTTTATTATTAGCATAGTGTTGTGTCAAATCTTCATATCTAGTCAAGCTTCAATTTGCAGTCATCATAATCTGTATTGGTGTCACCTTGTCTCTATTTGCTCCTTGCACCTTGTTTCCCAATTTATTACATTTGATTGATTTGTATTGATCTAAGGCACCAATATGAGAATATTCTAGAGATGTGTTATGTGGTTGTGAGCTACAACAATATCAATGATATTAAGTGTCATGTGAGCTCATTATTGATCATGTATTCTATAAGGTAGGTGAGACAAAAATTATATGTGGTGGAGCTCCTATATTGTAGTGGATTTATGAGTGTTGATAAGGTCTTGACTGGGTGGTCTACACAACTTCTTTCTGTGTCAAGGCTCATGGCATTGTTTAAGTTATATGGACTAGCAAATGTGGTAGTGATGTGAATAATGAAATGGCCTACATAACTTTCGAGTATAAGAATACTAATCATTAATCCCAACTCCCACGTGAGCTATTTGATGCATTTTAGCATATTGTTGTGAGTTGTCTGATTTTCAACATTGTGTGCCAAGCTTTTAATGCTTCAATCCATTTTGTTTGTACAATAGTAATGTTTTAGGTATTGTTGGCACCCAATTAGGCAACATCCAAGTTGCATGCTTATGGCCTCCTTTGTGCATTTAGGCCTCCTTTTCCCACCACATATAACTAATTTGAGAAATATCTATTTAAGTCTTCATTTATCAAATTTTCCTAAGTGTTGGTTTCCTTCACCCCCCCTATTCCTATCATGTGTTAGAAGTTGAATAAATCCCAAAAAAAATGTGTGAGGTTTTTTGTTCAAATTTCAAAGGTTGTGCTAATTGTCAAAGTTTCCCATCATATCACACCTTTCCCTTGACCCCTACTTTTTCCCTTGTCTTTGTCAAAGTTTCACACTTTTTTCTTATCGACATGCTTTTCATCAGACCCTCGCATTTTGACACTTTAAACTAAGTTACTTTTCATATTCATAGTTATTTTCATCCTTTCACCCACATTCCTTATGAGATGAGTTCCTTGTTATCCTCAATCCCTAATTCTCAGTCCTTTTCACTACATTATTTGTTGAAGCTATAGTCTTATCCATTCCTTTATCATCATCAATTATGACATGATTTTTGTGGAATCCTTGATCCCAAACTTCTAATGTTTAGTTTTTTGAAGTTAGAGATGTCAAAATACCTTTAACATGACACTTTTAGAATTGAATTAATGAAATATCCCCAACTCTCAATCCTTTAACATGCGTTATGGGATGAATTCCTTAGTATCATTGATCCCTAACTCTCGACATTTCCTTTCATGTATCCTTTTATATTCGATGATGTAGAGATACATTTATTTGTTTTATTTAGACATGAGGTACGAAATACTCTTGCTCCTTGATCCCTAAAAGTGATATGTGTATCAGGTATCCTTGATCCCTAATAACCTTAAAAGTTGGTAACTTGTATTTTTTATTATTCACTCCCACTTTCCTCTCTACATGACCCATGGTACCATTAATGACCACATTTGACACCACAACTAGTCCAAGGGATTTTCTCACCCAAAAATAGTTTATCTCAAGGGCATGGATTCGAATGTGCTTTTAGTGATAAAGGATGGAAATGACTGTCACCATTAATGCAATGGTAAAATTTTAGCTCTTGATGGTCTATGCATTTTCTTAATACCTCATTCAATAGTTCCATGGGATCTATGTTTTCCTTATATGCATACCATATATAATTGTCCAAAAAAATAGGTGGGAGCATGCCCAATTTTTCATTTTTAAGGATTTACTTTGAAAAATAGTAACAAAACATATATTCATTTATAGCATAAACTACATGGTGCTAGCTAATTTTCCTGTAAAGTGATTTTTGAAATACTAAAGGGTATGCGCAGGATCATGGTGCGCCAAAAAGTGGCAATATTATGGGGGTATGTGGCTGACGACTTTTTTTTCACCCAAAATTAATGAAACGAAAAGGGTTTTTAGAGGAGATTCTCAACTTTCCAAAAATATAAATTATGATTTAATTTGAATTTAATAAATTATTATTATTCATTTTCTATTAGAATTATGACTAAAGTCCTCGACGATAGGGTCATTGAAAACATCTATAACTTTCAACGTATCATATTTTTGAACAAACATGCTACCACATTCTATGCTTCACATACTATAGGATTAAAAAAAATAAAAAATAAATTTCATGAATTTTTGACTGCTAAGATGGTCGCATTGCACGAGTTTTTATATTTTCTAAAAGTTATAATAAAAAAATTCATAATTAATTATTTACTTGAAAAAAATTACAAAAATATGCATCACATCCTGACATGAGTCCTCTCTTATATATAAAATATTACAAAAAAATATTATCATTTTATTATGGTTAGGGTGGCATTGCACCTACTTCTTATTTTTTCCCTGAAATTTAAGTACTACGCATTGAAATTTTAAATTTTCACCAAATAGATTTTATTTATTTTTAAATAAACCTAGTATTTTAGAAACTACATTCAATTTTCTACAAATTCTATTCTTACATATTTTTGAAATAATATAGATAACTTATTCAAATATTTACGTCAAGTTGCCTAACACTGATTTTTCTGAATTTTTTGCCACTTAAGGGCCTGCTTTTTGCACGATGATCCTGCACATACCCTAAAAAAAAGGTTAAAATTTTAGAGGGAGCACACCAAATGCTATGTTATATTTTTTTGACAAAAAGATGAGCACTTTGTGTTCTCCCCCTATTCGAACACCTTAATCTCCATCACTTTAAAAACAAATTAGTAGTTTAAAAAGTATATTTATAGTACTACAACTCTTGGTATTCTTGTGTCTTCAAATGTTGAGTGTAACCATCTTCAATTTCTCATCCAAGATCAATTTTTCCTAATTTTAGAAAAAAAAGTGACCACTTACGACCCCCTTTTGGTCCTCCATTTCCATGTACCATTTTTGGGATCTTCTATGACTTATTTTCTTTGTCTTAGTGTTTGAGTCTTATTTACTAGTTGGTATATTTGTTTGATTTAGTTGGTAATTTCTATGGTTGAGGTGATTTCTAATCATGACATTGGGGTCATGTTTGTATTCTATTTTTGTTCAAGTTTAGGTCTTATGTATCCCTTAGGGGTCAATTTGTGCTTTAGAGGAGGTTTATAAACTCAAATTGGTTAAATTGTGTATTTTACAGGAGATCCCTAAGTGTTGAATTCATAAATCATTAGATCCCTAACACAAGTAGGAAACCCCTTTCTTTTATGCAATTTTTATATTGTTAGCTATTTTCTATTACTCTTTTATGATTTTTTTAAACTTAACCAATGTTGTCTTGGTGCAATTCTATAATTCATAAGATGTTAATAAATCGTACTAAGTATTGAATAAAATATCTTATGAACTAAGTGTTGTGTGAATTGTATGCAACTAATAAATCCCACAAGCATTGAATAAATTATCTTATGAACTAAATGTTGTGAGGATTATATGTAACTAATTTGCACCTGTATATAGTGGTCATTTTTTTTCTTCATTATTGATTGCCCATAATCTCCCACACTTTCTTGTGTCCACGGTTATATGAACTAGCCAAGCAAGAATTGGTTTTCAAAGGGATTTGTCTTCTCAATAGGGTAAGATTCATTATCTTCACAAACATGGGCTCATTCTCTCTCAAACCCTTATCTTTTGCAATATTTTATTATTTTGGTTATAAGAGAATTAGATTAAGGATTAAAACTTGTGTTTTGATGTTATAAGTCTAAGTCTTTCATGATTCAAGTGTTTGTTTGTTGTCAATATTTTATTTTACTACAATGAATGTTTGTAATCAATTTGCGATAAATACTTAATTTGAAAACACTAGTCATTTTGTGCAATAAATAACATATTTGTTTCAATTCACTTAGAAACATCATAGGTCCCTTGAATTGAAACAACAATACAAAGGTCACTGATTATTATGCATGGCCATGCCTAGTGATAATAAACCTTTAGAAAAGTTGATTTCTTTTTCAAGACAAATGAGATGCACCTATCTTTCACTTGATTTGTTGAGTGTGTCAAACCACCCATCAACAATAACACACTTTCAATATAGTGTAGAAAGTTCCTCCCAAACATAGGTCAAGTACAATCTATGAAACCATAAGTAGTTCTTAATATTATGGGCCAAACCCAATTTGGCTACATAAATCCATGGTATAAGATCCAACACCCACCTTATGATGAGACCAACTTTTAGAAACAATAAATAATTCTCGTGGTCAAATATTGTACTCCTCAAACTTGAGCACTCCTACTTGATTTTTACAAGATGCTCGTTTACATGTTATTATTAGTCAATCAAAAACACTAACCTCATCCACTAATTAATCCACATCATATACATACTTACACACATCATCAATTCTCGTATACATCTTACAATATTATAAATATTCTTACACTTCTTATACGACATAGATAATCTTACATACAAATCATAATACAAATGTCAAATATTATAATGTCATCTTGAGATATCTTGAGAATCGTTCAGAATAAAACACTATTTTCCATATAACCCTCTATATATAACATATTACAAATATTAAGAAATACAACGTTTTCCCATATTTAAACTACAACACCTAATCCTAACGTGGTTCACCATTGCTTTTACTATCTGTAAGAAAAATGGTGTGTGTTTTCTAGTTTTTGGTCTGTCTTTACTTATCTTATGTGCATGGCACCATGCAGTGCATCGTGACTTCATGCAAAAAGAAATTCAAATGGACCTCCTCAAACCACTCGTGTGTGGCAGGAAGTTAAAGTGTTGAATCCATTTGGTAATTCTGCTGATACCATACAGAGAGACATCTATAAAATAATATATAGACAGTCCAACAGAAGAAGATTGTTCATAAATAAACTTTTTCCTTCCTCTGTTTAAACAAATATTGGACAATTTTCAACAGATATATTATTAGCAGTTGGGCAGGAAGCTAATGGGCAACCATCCAAATTCGTTCCCCACCACTCTAAAGACACATTCTCCAATCCCAAACAAACATAGAGAATCACACCCATGAATGCCAAACCTGCATCCAGTCCTGCTGAAAGTACATAGTTATGTCTCTGCCACCACTGTCTGTGATATCTGTATATCACAAAGCTGAAAATAAATCCCATAATCAACCAGCTAGTGAAATTCACTGCAGTGGCAGGAGGCATGAGTGACGTCGCTCCAATAAGCACAGGCATATTGATATACTTCATCCAAGTTTTTTCAGGCCACAACTTTTGCAGAAACCATGCCAAGATTGGGGCTATGGCTCCTATTAGGAAAGACCAGTTAACAGCACTATATGGACCAAGGTTTCCAAAAATTCGCCTCGGACCGATCAATCCCCAAACCACAGATGCATCATATATCACATGGTCCACTGGACAAACCCATGGACTCTTATCTGATAAGGCATCTGTGTTGCACAGATTGGGAACGCTGTCAATCATCCACCATGCTGTTCCCATGTATACCAGTGCAGCAACACTTGTCCCTACAATCTGCATAACTAAAATATATGAGAGAAATGTGAAGGAGAATCCTCAATAATTATAGCAAGAGTAATTAACTGAATCACAGAAATGGCATGGGATGCTAAAAGTTTACTTGTGCCATGAACATGGAGCGTGGAGGGATCTTCATGTAATGACCAAGTTTGAAGTCTTGGAGAAAAGTTAGGGCTTGACTGATGGTGATTTTACTCAAAATCTTGAAGCAGATATTGGCCACTGGTGTTCCTGGGGAGATGTAGCCAAAAATGTATTCAGAAATGACATTCAAGCCCAGGCTCTGCATTGATCCAAAGGAAAAAGTAAGAGAAAGTACACTTGTGAAAGAATTTGCAGCACAATCACTATTCTTTTTTCAAATACAAGTCTTTGCTACCTTATCAGTAGTAGCCTTTATAATGCCAATTGGTAGGGTGAAGAATATGGCAAGGCCACATGAAAGGAGCACTCCCCACCATCGCAATTGAAGCTGATCCTTAAACCTTTCACAAACTGTAATGGTGACTGTTAAAGTCAAGGCAAGAATTACGAAAAACCACCATTCTGGTACCGCTTTGTATTTTCTCATGAGCCTAGCGTGCCCATCCATTTTCCTGTCTTTTAAGGTATGAATGCTAAGATTCCATAGGTCCCTGCTATTGCAAATTATGAACCATTAAGACTATGATTTCCAAATCTTAAAAAACAATCTAGTGGAGGGAAGAGAGAAATTATTACTTTCCATGGAAGATGGCTGCGTGCATGACCGTGGCAGTTAATGTTGCAAAGGCCATGCTATAAGAAAAAACAAAAAATGTGCTCAGATGCAACTGCCCATGCTTCTCATAGGCCTGTTCGTCCAAATGAAAGTTGGAATCCACTATGGCAGAAATATTGTAAATTTGTCCTGTAGATGTGAAGAGGTCGTTGGAAAACATGGGGAACACTCTAGCATCATAAACACCAAACCAATATGTCAGTGGTGTAATCACATACATTATGAGCACAAAGCCAACGGCCACATTAGCTACAGCAAACCAGGGGGTGGCCAGTGGATTTCCCAGATATGAACAGATAGTTGCCCAGTCCAATCCAACAGCACCCAGACCTAGTCCATGAAGGCCTGAACCAACCTGCTGTGCAATAACGGATCGAGGAAACATCCAGCATAGCCATGAAAAAGATGTCAGCAGGGGGAAAAGATACCCAGGAAGCAGGTAATAAGCAAAGCTGCATGTCAAAGCTATTAGAAAGAACTGGATCCGCGTTACGCCTCCTTTTTGTCTCTCCTCCTTCTCATGAAGTGTTCTGCAACAGAATTCTTGTTTCAAAGGAACGCTCGATACTTAGCATAAAAAGGTGTCTTAATTGTTTTCAATGGCATCATATTAAGAAAGCACAAGAGATAAAAAAATCAGGGGAGGAAATTAGAAACCCTTTCTGATGAGCTGCTTGTAAACACATTGATTGCACTGCTCAATTTGGAAAGCAAGTGTTATAATCTACAGTAGGAGGGTGATTTCAAAGAAATAATTTGGTACAGAAAGAGGCAAAAATAGAATCAACAACAGAAACTTCATTACAGAAAACGGTCATAAATGCAGGCAAATTTAAGCCTTAGGCTAATCCACCCTCATGAAAGCCCACGGACTAGAGCTCTTAACATGGTAGAAAAGAGCATGCCTGAATAGGGAGACTTGGACCAGATTTGCAGGCCACCACATTGCAGATGGCTCTACTAAATACCTTCGAAATATGCCTGCCCATCCAAATCCCAATATCTGCAAAAGAAGATAAAAATTTATGGGATGATTGCACGAGGCATTTAGAAATCTTAGCATAATACATGGCAAAGTACATAATATTATAATTCACGCTGGCTCTCATCACCTAGCAATATCAGTTGAAACAGGAAAATGGACAAAATTGAAGGCAGGGGAAATTGAGAATGAGAAGCATGTGATACTGCAAAGGAAGGCAGCAGCACTTACTAGGAAATAAAAATGATCTTCTTGCTTGGTAAGTAAAAAGAAATCGAGGTTGAGACATATCATACTGCGTTGTCCTACTCATGGCCCAAAAAGCATAAGCACCCAATAAGTGCTCAGTATATCTTACTTAAGCTACTAACAACACTTATGGTTCCATAGATCCTCGATTCTATGCTATTCTATTACCTGGTTTTGATTTGACAACAGCACATGTGCCAATATATAAATCCACAGCTATTAACTATAAAATCCACAGCTATTAAATATATAAATCCACAGCTATATAAATTTTACCTGTGACATGAGAACTATCAATAGGGCTACATATGGGTCCAGATTCCTTTTGTAGAAGATCTTTATGATGTTGACAATATGGATTGCATTAACAGGGCTGGCTCCAGCACCAGCAAAGATGGTAATAAGAACATGCTCTTTCACATTGAAAGGTCCTGGATTCAAGCAAAACTTCCATTTGGTACCAGGGACCTTAAACTTAGTTTCAGGCAGTGTCGCAGCCATGAAACGCCCTATTGGGAGCACAGCAATCTGTGCAGACACTGCTGTGACAGTAAGAGGTTCTATTCTGTAGGAAAAAAACTGATTGAGAAAAGAAAGACCCATACATGAAAGCAATCCCAACACCCACATCCTGAATGTGAGCACAGGGAGAGATGGATCATCAGTTGTGGAGACTGTAAGAGCTACTTGCTCAATTGGGGAGACATCTTCCTCAGTGTAACAACCAATTGGGTCTTCTTTTTCTGCGTTATCTGATTCAGTTTCAGTATTCCCCTTGCCATAGCTCCCTGAATTTTTTCTATCATGTTCAAGAACTGCAATATAACAGAGTAACAATTCATCATGTTAGTAGGAAGAAAAGACATAAACATCACTCTAAATTCTGTCTTTGTTTTCTTTGATTCCAAAAAAATCAAATATTTTACGTGGTGTTAGAGAAGATGAGCCACAGGAATCCTCCATAACTTCTGAACCAGAATGAACCTCTTTTCTATGATTCTCAATAAAATAACACAATCAACTGTGACAATCAAGCCCCAATTAGGTCTGTATGTATGATTGATGGTCTGTTTTCAACAAAATAACGTGACCATCTCTATTCCTTTTCTGTAGACTTTTTACAATCTCAAAAACTCAGATATGTAGCAGTAAAGGAATAGACCCGCACTACCTTCCCACATATTATAACAATTAAAAATGACGCATATGCGCAGCTTACAGAACGGTCAAGACTCGTTCTAAGCATTTGCGAATGAATCTCCACCGTCCATAACCAGTTGTTTGCTATGAAGTTAAAACTCTTCTATTATTTTACTCGTCCCAAGCACGTGGAAATTGTATCAATGATTAATTTATTCTATATTTCACATTTTATCTCCATAGGTTTAATAAATAAACATGAAAAATGTTAAAACTAAGTACAGAAATGAAGGATCAAGTTTTTTATCAAAATTTAAATGCAAATAGACAAAATAATCGAGTACAACGTCAACCTAGAGGTCCCCACAAATATTGTGATTGATTTTAGGACCCATCAAATCCAACCAATTAATGTAGTAGTCAAATTTGAATAATCACAATGAACTAAATTCAATAAATGAAGGGCAAATGTTTAACATTATAATATTTTTTTTTAATAATTTTAAGTTCAATTAATCACTATTTGTTATATATTTAGTTATCTTATATATTCAAAATATAGATTTTTTATGAAATATTTATACTATTATAATTTAGCCCATGCCTGTGAGGACTGTAGCGGGCTGCATGTTCCTCTATTCGAGTGCATGTGCCTTCAAACTGCAGATCGGTGTTGGGTTTTCAATTTGGGTCTTCATGTGGGGGGTGTTTCGCAGCGTTCGGAGGTGGGCTCTTATTTCCTCGTTTTCTTTTTCTCTACATTAGTTTGTGGTTTCTTTTGGCTAGTGTGTGGGTTGGTGAGAGAACATGGCAAAGCATTAGACTTCTACCAGCTTGGTGGTGGCTAGGGGTGATGCGTTTCAAAATGGCTCTTCTTCGGGTTTGAAAGCTTAGCGGTCGGAGTCGTTTTATGTGGGGGAGGGCCCTAAATTGAAGAAAGTGAATGGTTGTTTGCCTAGAAGCTGGGATGGGCCGGTTTTGGTCATTTCTCCTAAATTTGTTGTTGATGACATCTCTTATTGGAGTAGACATACTCTTATCTATAAATTTCTTGGGATTCATATACCTTTGTCAGCTTTGGATAGTTGGATTAGGCGTTCATGGCAAGTTGAGGGAGATATGGAGCTTATGGTGGCTGCAAACAGTTACTTTGTGGTTGTTTTTTTCCAATATGGCTGATAGGAATCGGGTTTTTGAGGGAGGACCCTACTTTTATAATCATGTTGGTTTGTTTATCAAACCCTGGCATATGGGTTTTAATTCAGTTGAAGACTTGTCGCCAAGGGTTCCTATCTGGGTTTGTCTGTCGCAGCTTCCCTTGGAGTTTTGGAGAGAAGATATTTTATAACGGATTGTTGCTCTTCTTGGCAAGCCTGTTGTAGTTGCTCAACAAACCCTTGAAAAAGAGGTGATTTCTTTTGCTCGGATCTGTGTGGAGATAGATTTGAACAATGCCTTACCGGATTCTCTAGAAAATTGTCTTAGTTCTTTATCTTTGGTTCAGTAGCTTGATTATGAATCCCTTCCTTTTCGTTGTCAAATTTTTCATGAGTATGGACATCTTCAAAAGAAATATCCTAGGATTAATAAAGTTCCTCCTTCTAATTCCTCCCCTTTGTCTTCGGCTCCAAAATTTGTTAAGGAGGATAAAGGGAAATCTTCCATGATGGAGGGTGCATCGGATAAAGATGGATTTGTGCCTGTTAAGCCTCGGGCTAAGGGTTATGGTCAAAAGAGATCATTGAAAGATAGGCAGACTGAAGAGGACTTTAATCGATTCGAAGCATTGGATACTTCCACCTTGGAGGAAGGAATCTTGTTGGATGTTCCTTCTGGTGATGTTGGTATGGGTTGTGATGTGGGGCAAGGACAAGAGTCTAGTCATGATCTTCATTTCTCACAGGGTGTGCAAGATCATCTAGTGTCTCTGAATGGTCCTATGCAGGATGATGATGATATTGTTTTGGAAAATTTGGCTAAGAAGGAGCTAGTTTCTGGCAAGAGCAAGGGGTCTTCTCTAACCTTGGGGGTGCAACAACGCACACTTATGAAGGGTTCGCCTGAGCATTCTTCTAAAGTGGTCACAAGAAGGATCTTGAGAAGATTAAACATACTGGAGATTTGTTGGTGGAATTTGTGTCTGTTAAACCCATTGGTGCTCACTTTTCTCCTTCTCCTCCATGATTATTCTCTCATGGAATGTAAGGGGTTTGAATAGCACTTCCCATCGGAAGGCTATTCATGATTTAGTTGTTGTCCATTCTCTGAACATTTTTTGTGTTTAGGAGACTAAACTTTCAGTTGATTTCATCCTTCAGTGTGCTTCTCGTATCTGGTATTTTGGTCAATGTCACTGCATTGGTTCTCAAGGGAGCTTTGGGGGTTTGGCTCTTTTTTGGGATCCAAGAAAGATTGCTCCACTTTGGTGGATTTCTAGTCATTCCACTATTTCCATGGTTGTCGAGCTTCTTTGGAAATAGGTGAGACCATTTTGGTTACTAATGTTTATGCCTCGACTAATATTCATGGAAAAATCTAGCTTTCAGTTCCTATAAGGTTTGTTAGATCATGTGCTACATATCTTCCATGGGTCTTAGCTGGTGATTTTAATTCTTTGTTGAGCTTGGAGTCTAGAAAAGAGGTGGGTTGCCTCGGCTTCGGCCTACTTCTAATCTTTTTCAAGAGAATGTGGATTCGCTTGCTTTAATTGATGTTAAGCCTTTCAATGGGGTTTTCACTTGGAATAATAGACGAAGTGGAGAGGAAGCGATCTTTGAAAGGCTGGATAGATTTCTTGTTTCTTGTTTTTGGGTGGGAGGTAGATTAGTTACTGTTTCTGAGACTCATGATTGGAGGGGTTCTGATCATTAGCCAATTAAACTTTTAGTAGCCTCTTTTACAGTTCCCAAGAATCCTTCTTTTAAGTTTCAGCTTATGTGGCTTCGAGAGTCTTCTTTGTATGATCTTATGGCCCAGTGGTGGTGTGATAGAAGCCCTACTTATGGTACAACTATGTACACCTTTGTTAAGAAACTTCAGTATGTCAAATTTCAGCTTAAGAGATGGAATAGGATGAGTTTTGGCAATCTTAAAGTTATGAAGAGGAATGCTCAAGCATGCCTTGATGTGATTACTCACCAAATTCAAGATTTTGGTTTCTCTGATGCTTTAGGTCAAGCAGAATCCCAAGCTGCGAGAGTAGTGGAGGAGTGGGAGCTCCGGGAGGAGATTTCTGGAAGCAAAAGGCTCGGATTAATTGGCTTCAAGAAGGGGACAGGAATATTGCTTTCTTCCATCATTTTGTGCAAGCTCGTCACAATAGAAGTTTCATCTCCTCTCTGATCAATACGGATGGGATCTGCATATCTTCTTTGTAGGCTTTGTCTCATGAGGCCAGACAATTTTATTCTGCTCTTTTTTTTAGGATTCACCCCTTGTAGAGGATGAGAATTTGATCCTTGCTTGCATTCCCTCCCTAATCTCCAAGGAGATGAATAAAGGTAAAGCTCAAGGTCCGGATGGCTTTCCTGTTGAATTTTTTTAGGAATGTTGGGATATTATAAGTTTGGATTTGTTGGAGGTTACCAGAGAATCTCTTCGCAGTAAGCAGATGCTTTGTGCCTTGAACTCTACTTTTCTAGTTCTCATTCCTAAAAAGGAAGGTGTTGATCAACTCAAATTCTTTAGACCTATTGTCCTTTGTAATGTGGTGTACAAAATTATTACTAAATTGATTACAGAAAGGTTCAAAGTTTGTCTTCCTTTTGCGATCTCTGAGGAGAAAGGGGGTTTTGTGGCTGGTAGACAGATCTTGGATGGGGTGGTGGTTTCCTTTGAAGTCATTCACTCTATGGCGACTTCTAAGTAGAATTCTATGTTCATCAAGTTGGATATGGCCAAAACTTATAATAGAGTTAAGTGGCATTTTTTGCAAAGAATTCTCTTAGGCTTTGGTTTTAGTCCAGATTGGGTTGGTTGGACTATGAATTGTGTTACCTCTTCCTCTTTTTTTGTTATTATGAATGGGGAACCTTCTAAGCTTTTTGGGGCTTCTAGGGGCCTTTGTCAAGGAGATCCTCTCTCCCCTTATCTGTTTATTATTATGGTTGAGGGTTTGGGCAGATTTCTTAAGTAGTGGATTTCCCAAGGCAGGATCCAAGGTTGGTGTTGGGGCAATGGGCTGCCACAACTCTCTCATCTTCAGTTTTTGGATGACACTTCTCTTATGGGGAGGGATCGCCTTCAGGAGGCTGCTTCTTTTAGGTAGGCTTTGGATATTTACCTTGCTACTTTGGGTCAGAAACTCAATGAGCACAATTCGTCTATTTTATTTTTTAATACTCCTAGAGCTATTCAACAGCAGATTGCTAATATTCTGAGGTTTAAGATTGGGTATTTTCCCTTTGTCTATCTGGGAATACCTCTTATTTGTTGGTAGGCAGCCCAAGCCTTCTTGGAAAAATTTTCTTGATAAGATACATAGTAAAGTCACTCATTGGACTTATCATTGGCTTTCTACTACTGTAAGAGTGACTCTTCTGAAGTTTGTTATCCAACCTCTCCCTATTTACAGGTGTTTTGTTCAAGCGGCTCCTTTGTATTTCCTAAGGGAATTTGATGCTCTCTCACAGAAATTTCTTTGGAGTGGTAACCTGTAGTCAGCTAAGTGGAGTCTTGTTAAGTGGGAAACTATGTGTAGGCCACAGAAAGAGGGGGGCCTCGGCTTGCATTCTATTTTTTTGAATGGGCAAGCTCTTGTAGCCAAGTTATATTGGCATTGGTGTACTAGTCAACATCAACTTTGGGCCTGTATTCTCACCCACAAGTATCTTAAGGATGTTAATACATTTGATGTTCCTCATTTCCCTTTAGAAGGAAGGGGATCTATGATTTGGCATACTCTGAAATTGGGGGCTCAATTGGTTAAGAATGGGTTTTTTTGGATTTGTCATACAAGTTCTCAGGCTCTTTTTCAGTGGGATTCTTGGGATGGTCATCCTCCTATTCTTTCTGCTTACCTCACCTCCAGCCTCTTTGTGATCATTTTACTATTGCAGGTTGGAATACAATTGAGCATTATAATGGTATGTGCAGGATCATGATGGGCCAAAAAGTGACAATGTGAAAAAAGTTGTGTTTTCCATCGACCCAAAAACACAAAAATCTTGAGTTGACTTTTTTTTGGCTTAGGTGTCAATACATTGCTCCAAAGCAATGCCCAAGGCAAGAAGTCCAAATTGGATATCCAATTTGAATCGAGCTATAAATACAAAAATAGTGGCCTTTTAAAATCATTTTAGTCATTTTAAAGAGAAGGGCGCACAGTGAAAGCGACGACTGGATATCAGATATTCGATTTCAAAGGTAAGTTTTTGGTAATTTTTTATTTTAATTGATTTTTGTATTAGATTTGTATAATTTTAAGTAGTTTTTTATGGATTTTTATTGAAAAGTAGGGATTTTTATTGATTGTTAAAAACTAGAGTTTACAATGGTTTTTTATTAAAAATTAATGTTTTATGGATTTTGATTAAAAACTAGTGTTGTTTATGTATTTTTATTAAAAACTAGAGTTTGTTATGGATTTTTGTTAAAAAGTAGGGTTTTATTTTTATTTTTATTAAAAACTAGGGCTTTTTTACAATAATTTCATTTATATTGTGTAATTTCAATTAGATTAATTAGTTTTTAACTTTAATTGGGTATTATGGTTGAGAGTGAAAATGCACAAATGCCAAATGCTCCACCACCTCTGCATCCATCAATTGAAGACTTAATTGGTGAAAAATTGGAGCAATTGAGGGGCATTTGTGATGTTTATAAGACAATCCCTCGATTATCTGAGATGACAAACACATTGAAGGAAATAATTAAAAATATAGAAACCCTCTCCACCCAACATAATTCCTTTCATTCATGATGAGAAGACATGAGGGAATATTACTCATGTGGATTGTCTTACAATGATGTGAAAGATCTCCAAATAACAAAAGCCCAAATAGCCTCTTTATTCGTTAACCCCTGCATTGGTTTGCCAGTTAATGTTAATAAACCAAAACTTTCTATAAAATGGTGCACAAATAAGGACATTGTAGATAACTTTTGGGATCGTTGGTGTATGGTTTCTGATAAACCACTAAACAACAATTGTGATATACCATTTTACTTTATTAAAAAATTATACGTTGAGTTTGTGTTAGGGCATCATGTCAATTACTTTAACTTTAAACCCTTCCAAGGCGTTGGTGGAGGTATGCTCCAGGATAGACCAGGGGTAGCTAGAGTAGTCTCGAGCCCATATGTTCCCCCTCCTCCCCTTCCTCTACCACCTCCATTATATCATCCAGATATTATCCAAGATGCAGCCACACGGAGTATCCAGGCTATTCACTCTTTGAGTGGTCGTTTGGTTTTGCATGCTTCTACAATAGCTCAGCCACATTCTAGTGATGTTGGCGATGGCTCGAGTGTTGTTGCATCATCCTCCTCAAGTCCACATATTTTTGTGCCACATACTTGCACTATGTGCCACTAGATATGCTTGGGTCATCTTGTACAACCTTCTAAGAATCCCTTGGACACTTCTAATTATGACCTCTATGATGTGGACATTATAGATCAAATGCAGGGGAGTGGAGTGCACCCTTCAGAGTCCTCTCTTGCTAGAGAGGTGGACATTGGAATAGTGACATAGGTAAGATTTAAGTTGTAAATTCATAACTTGCATTTGTTGTTAAAGGAATATTAATAAGAGATAGTATAAATTACTAATATTTATTTACATGGTCTATTTAACAATTGATGTCTGAGGAGGAGCTCACACAGGTGACTGATAGCACCCTTAGGGCCATTTCATTTGGCCTCGACATGCACACAATATATATTTTTGCACTCACTCGTTTACATTTTTTTATTATATACTTGCTTGTCATTTGAATTATCATTAATGTCAAAATTATTTTATAACTTATATGTTTATCTTATTTTCCTCTTGTAGGAAATACCTAGTGCAAGCGAGGTGCAGCCTTGTCCAGACTATGGAGGCACAATGTTAGATAAGGGGAAGGTAATTGAACTCAAATTCAATTGAATTAAGATTTTTAAGATCTTATATTGATTATACATACATCGACATAGATTAGTAGTTTCATATGTACTTGTCATTTTTATGTACAGGCGGTTATGAGCTATACATTGTTGTTGACAAGGGTCACAATGCCTAAAGGAGTAGGTATTGGAACACCTCAAGGAGTAGGTGTTGAAACACCTCAAGGAGGAGGTGTCGAAACACCTAAAGGAGATAAAGAAAAAGATCAGCCTAAAGAGGTATGCATTTATTTTATTTTGTTTTTAGTAAATATGTTCATATTACCAACAATCGTATGCTAACTTGGATCAATTTTATGTTTTTGTTCACATATATAATTGACATTTCAAAATTTGGTTTGTTTGGTTCTTTGAGAAGGGAATATTTTAGGACTCCTGGCCCTTTGAAGAGACGTATATTTCAGGTAATCAAGATTTCAATTTTAGAGTTTAATTAAAATTCAATGTATATTGATTTTGATGTTAATTATTCGATTTTAAATTATATAGTATAACTGATCTCAATTGTGGTTTGAATTTTTCTTGTGTAGCTACCTTCAAAGCCAAAGAGTGCTTCAAAGAGGCTCCATTTTGATGATCCACCAGTAGTTTAGGATGAGATAGACATTTTGGCATGTAAATTTTGAATAGATATTGAGATGGCATATGCCACATTTTGTAAAACTTTATTTGAGTTGGTGTCAATGCCATTTTTGTATATGGACATACACTTGATTATTGGATAATTTGATATATAGAAGCTAACAATTGAAATTTAATTTGTTCCTCATGTGCATGATTAAACGCTTTGAAAATTTAATCTTGAGTAATGGTTAAATATCAATGTACAATAGCATAAAAAATAATGGTTATATTATGTAGTTTATATTCATATCGCCGATTACATTTCATTGCACATCTTTCAAACTCAA
Organism: Sequoia sempervirens; assembly: GCA_007258455.2. Lineage (NCBI taxonomy): Eukaryota > Viridiplantae > Streptophyta > Pinopsida > Cupressales > Cupressaceae > Sequoia > Sequoia sempervirens. The sequence continues at coordinate 85,633 of VDFB02205755.1, forward strand.
AGCATTACTTCACATTGCATAACTAACAACTAGATGCTAATAGATGAAAAAATTTCAATTACAATATAGTTTTTACAAAGTCAACCTAAGCAGTTATGCAGTTACTTCACATTGCATAACTAATAACTAGGAGCATTTGTCAATTGCATTTTCTTGTCATGGAATTCTATGAGACCACCTTTCTTTTAGGCTTTTTTTCAAATAGTCAACTGCCTTGTCTAGATGCTACCACATTTTTCATACATGTCTATCAAAGCTTTTTATCAAACAGTTCACTAGCTTGTTGCTAGGCTAAAAGCCCAAAACAAGTGCTTTCAAACAAGCTATGGATGCTTGAAAAAATTCTATCAAAGCATAATAGTAAGCAATAGCATAGACAAGGCAATGAACTGTTCAAAAAAATGCCTCAAAGAAATGAGGTCTCATGGTGATGGAATGCCATGACAATCAAAATCAATTTTGATTCTCATGGCATTCGATCACCATGAGACCTCACTCAATCCTAAAACCACTTCATTCCCTCTTAATTTTGTCTGCTTAAACTTAACACATCATTCTATTATGTTGCCCCATAATTTTGCTTACACTTTCTTTGTAAAATCACCAATTTTCCCTTGTTTTTGCCCCTTCCAACTAGGGTTTCACACTTTTACTTTTCTTGGGTTACTCTTAATCACTCATACCTCTTAAACACAATTAAATACACTTGTTCCAATAGTTTCCAACAAGTTCCAACCTATTTTCATTCAACTTCTAAAAAACTCACTCTCTAGCCTTACTCAAAAGGCACAAAAATTTGTGTTTCTTAACAAGGCAGCATTCTCAAACCACTCTAATCCTTTTATCACCCCTAAAAACTTGTTCCTACACCTACCCCTATCTAATTTAGGCCCATTCCTCTGAGGTACAACCTATACAAAAGGAGGAATGGCCTTGACAATTCATTAAAGCTTACATGTTTTAGGTGCTCCTGCACCATACTCCTCGAGTACAAAATATTTATGCCCCATAAATCACTCCATAGGTCTACTCCTATCTTCTTCACAATCCCTTCAAACTTGCTCCAAGTCACTTGCATGGAAATCTTCCTCCAAGGGATTTTGTACCCTTCATGCTTTGCTTTGTCTTGGTCTTTCCATGCTTGATCCTTCTCAAATGGATCTTCTTGCTATTTTTTTTCTTCATTGACACCTACAAATGGTGTTTCCCAAGCTTTGACACCTGCACACAAAAATTCAGTACAAAAAGCTAAACATCCATGGGCTTTTGCCAACTACACATGTATCTTTGCCCTTCAACTCTTCTCTTCACAATCTTTCTCAAGTTCTTTATGCTTAGAACCATCCCCACAGTAGCATACATCTGCCACACAACCAAATATGATAACCAAGGACAATCCCTTGTCCTAACACCATATTCCTAAAACTCTTCTTCTCTAGCCTTCACTAGGCCACTCACCATCAACTTTTCCTCTCTAGTTTCCCACCTAATCTACTATTTGCAAGATTACACGTTTGAAGGTTGATAGGTTGAGAGGCTAGGTGTGATCTATTTCTAATAAATAAGGTCAATCAAGACAATTTAAGGTATATTAAGTTGAATTTTTGAGTCTAGGGGTCCAATATGACAAAAATGCATTCTTGCTTCAAAATTGTCAAAATTGCCATGTAGTCTTTTGAAGGCAAATTATTAAAATTGTAAAGGGAAGTGCAAGATAGGAGTCTAGAAGTTGTAGTAGGGTTGAAATAAAGGTTTTTGACTAGTTTTACTAGTCATAGGTGTCTTGGAAAGAAAATTTGCATAAAAGTGCATTATTAACAAACAGTTGTCAATTTTAGCAATTTTTAAGAAAAATGAAGGGTCTTGGTAGTTGAAAAGGTGGTTGTGGATGTTGGGGAGTCTATTTGAATTCAAAACATGTATATAAATCTCTTCAAGGTTCAAAAATAGGTTGGTTGAAGGAAATTTTCTGAATTCCAATACAAAAGCAACATTGATTTCTAGAAAATTACTGGTTTTTCGCAACAAGCTATGGTCTCATGGCTTTTTTTCACACTAAAATCATAGTTGGAGTTCGGTTGGAGGTTGAAAACTACTTGTAAGGGCATAAATAAATCTTATTATACAACTTTTATTACCAAACCGACTATTCCATCACGTCCAGATGGGTACGTTTAGGTTAGGTATGGTCCCCTTTCCCACCCAAACAAGCCGAAGCACTCTGAGCTACGTTCAATCGGCGAAATCCCTTAAGAGTCCAAAGTGTAGAAGGGTAGCAATCTTTGACGGACTGTTACTCAGAAACTGTGATGCTTAAAGACTCTTCGTCTGAGGGTATGGGATTGTGTTGGGACCATCTACAATAACCTATCAATTTTTTCTATCTTGGAGGCGTTTTCCCATGGTGATGATTTTCAGTTGAGGGAAAAGTTGTGAGATGCAAGCAATGTAAAGTTGCAAAGTGGTGAAACTTTCATTCTCCAACTTGTACAACCAAACAGACTGTTCCAACACATCCGTATGGGTACGTTTACGCTAGGGATGGTCCTCTTTTGCACCCAAATATGTCGAATCACTTTGAGCTACATCGGACAGGCGATTTCCCTTAAGAGTCCAAAGTGCTAAAAAATAGCAATCTTTGAAGGGCTATTTCTCAGAAACTATGATGCTTATAGACTCTCTGTCTAAGGCTATGGGATCATGTTGGGACCATCTACAATAACCTCTCTCAATTTTTTCTATCTCCAAGGAATTTTCCCATGGTGATGAGTTTTCAATGGAGAGAAAAGTTGTCAAATGCAAGCAGTGTAAAGTTGCAAAGTGGTGCAACTTTCATTCTCCAACTCGTACAACCAAACAAACTATTCCAACATGTCCAGATGAGTACATTTATGCTATGAATGGTCCTCTTTTGTACCCAAATACGTTGAATCACTTTGAGCTACATTGGACCAACGATTTCCCTTAAGAGTCCTTGAAAGTGCTAAAAAACAACAATCTTTGAAGGGATATTTCTCAGAAACCGTGATGCTTACAGACTCTCTGTCTAAGGCTATGGGATCATGTTGGGACCATCTACAATAACCTCTCTCGGTTTTTTCTATCTTAGAGGTGTTTTCCCGTGGTCATGAGTTTTCAGTTGAGGGAAAAGTTGCCAAATGCAAGTAGTGTAAAGTTGCAAAGTGGTACAACTTTTATTCTGCAACTTGTACGACCAAATGAACTACTCCAAAATATCTGGATGGGTACATTTACACTAGGGATGGTCCTCTTTTTCACCCAAATACATTGAATCACTTTGAGCTACATTGGACCAATGATTTCTCTTAAGAGTCCAAAGTGCTAAAAGGCAGCAATCTTTGAAGGGTTGTTTCTCAGAAATTGTGATGCTTACAAACTCTCTGTATGAGGCTATGGGATATTTTTGGGACCATCTACAATAGCCTTTCTCAGTTTTTTCTATCTCAGAGGCATTTTCCCGTGGTGATGAGTTTTCAATGGAGGGAAAAGTTGCCAAATGCAAGCAGTGTAAAGTTGCAAAGTGGTGCAACTTTCATTCTCCAACTTGTATGACCAAATAGACTGTTCCAACACATCCGAATGGGTGTTTTTATGCTAGGTATGGTCTTCTTTTGCACCCAAATACATCGAATCACTCTTAGCTAGATTGGACCGATGATTTCCCTTAAGAGTCCAAAATGCTAAAAGGCCATACCATCTATTATACAGTCTGTAGCTCGATGGTATGGCCATGGTAGATGTCATTACAACTGTATAAGGTGAATATGTGGGTTTAAAGAGTTGGAAAGGTTTGTAGTTGAGTTGGTGAGTTTCCATGCATGGCAAAACTGAGTGAAATTAGGTGAAAAATGGTGGTTACAACATGCTAATGTCAATGAAATGTGGGGGCAGCAAGATTTAAGGTTGGATCAAGCTTGTGCAAGTCCTAATAGACGTTTTTGATGAGTTTATAGGGTGTGGCAAGGTTTGGGAAGTGTTTAAATATGAGTTTCTTTGTAAAATGGGCCTATTTTAGTGAAGTTGCACCCAAGTTTGGGTTTGAGGATTAAATTGGAGTTTGAATCATCTTTAATTGTAATTGTGTTGTTTAAAGCCACCTAGCTCTTGCATCAGAAAAATCTTACACTATCAACTTGAACATCATGCACACCCAAATACCTTGTTTCCACTTTGTTAGATCAAAGACTCAATTACATTGGAAATGACCTTCACATGACCTTTTTACATTTTTGTTTCTGGAAAAAGTGGCAAGCCATTGTAATTTATTATATATAAATAGGAGATATTACAAAACATCATTCAAACGAGCATACCGATAGGAATGAACCAGGAAGAAAACCTCCAGTTGTAGCTCGATTAAGTACAAAAAGCTCTTCCAAAATTGTCCCAATAACAGTAACAAAGCATACACCTGTATGACTATTTCAACCTATGATTTTCCAAAATACAAACCCCTTTACATTTTAAACATACACAGTTATGACATTTTTACATTGTTTCACATTTAAAAATTAAAATTTTACAAAATTTGCCTATTGGAGGCATTCAGGGCACAGTCTTCCACAAGAGTAGTATGTTGACATTCTGGAGTGACAAGCACCTATACAAACCATCAAGGTAGCAGTTAAACTACATACAATAGAAAAAATGCTTAGAATAACCAATCTATATTATTGTAATCTATCACATACCTCTCTGAAAGAATCAAAGTTGCCTATTGTTGCAACAGGTCCATGATCAATCGTGCCAGGAATATCGCAAAAGTTGTCAAATGAGAAATCTATATTGTCAAAATAGAAAAGATGCTTAGACTAACAAATCTATATTAATCTAAACAACTTGAATGATGATGAATTGGTAATGCAAACTATAAAAGACACTTTGAATAACCAATCTATATTATTCTAAATGACCTAATTGATGATGAGATGGTAATGCAAACTATAAAAGACACTTTCAATAACCAATCTATATTATTGTAATATGTGGCATACCTCTCCGAAAGGATCATAGCTAGCTATTGTTGCAACAAGTCCATGATCAATCATGCCAAAAATATCACAAAAGTTGTCAAATGATAAATCTATATTGTCACAATAGAAAATATGCTTAGACTAACAAATCTATATTAATCTAAACAACTTGAATGATGATGAATTGGTAATGAAAACTATAAAAGACACTTTGAATAACCAATATATATTATTGTAATATGTTGCATACCTCTCTAAAAGGATCAGAGTTGGCTATTGTTGCAGCAGGTCCATGATCAATCATGCCAAAAATATCACAAAATTTGTCAAATGATAAATCTATATTGTCACAATAGAAAAGATGCTTAGACTAACAAATCTATATTAATCTAAACAACCTAAATGATGATGATTTGGTAATGCAAAGTATAAAAGATGCTTTGAATAACTAATCTATATTATTGTAATTTGTTGCATACCTCTCTGAAAGAATCAGAGTTGGTTATTGTTGCAGCATGTCCATGATCAATCATTCCAAAAATATCACAAAAGTACATACAAAATATCACTATTAAAGGTACCTGTATTGCAATAGTATACAAAATATCAGTATTAAATAAAGAACACTAATGAACTTAAGCATACTAAACCTAAGCATTGTACCTTCCATTCTTGAATATGCTATTCAAGTGTGCCTGAAGGGTCATCTCTTTGCTTAAGAATATCCAATATTGCTTCATGATCAACATTACTAAGTGTCCATAGTTGTTTTGTCTTTGGTTTGGCATGATGCTTTAACAACTTAACATTTGTTGCTATAACAAGGTGTGAATACATGAGAATGGTTTTGTGTTTCTCGTAGTCTTCAAATGCAGGTATGTCACTCTTTCTAATCATGTATGTTTGCAACCAAGTTCCTGCAACCACAACTGAACCTGTAGGATACACGAACCTATCATCATCTTCCATATATTGTGTTAGTTTGTGCTTTACCCACACACATCGAGCCAACCAATATTCTTATCTCTCTTCATTCCCCTATGGTGCAACAATTGCAAAAACATTTCCTGGTTGTAGTAGATCTAAAAGCTGATCATAATCAACTAAAATTTCCATTGTATCATTTGTCATGGATATAGTTTTAGATAAAGGAGTTAGATACTGTGGAACCCATGTATCCACCCACTCACTTGACTCACATTGATCCCACTCGCACTGAATACAACTCTGAAAAAAATAAGCCAACTATCGTGTCCAAATGGTCCAAGTGCTTGCATCTAAGCTTTGAAATGAATGCATCTTTGAAGAATCTTTCATTGTATGACAATCCAATCTACCTCCCACTATACCCTCCTCAACCAACCAAAAGAATCTGCGCACTATTGAATCAAGTGTCCCTCCTTGTGACAATGTTGAAAGACACCAATCAACAATAGAACATGCATCACTAAATTTTTCTTCTAAAATCTTCAATTGCTCCTTAACTAGAGCTCTCTTTACACATGCACCTTCTCCATCATGCTCCCCTTTCCCATGCCTAGCTTCAAAAAAACTCCAAATATGAGGTACACCCCTCTCTACATGCATTCTACTCAACCAATAAAAAATATGAGCATTCTTGAATTTCGTTATCTGACCAAATGAGATGTTGGCCCAATGCTATATCATGCTCCTGCAAGAACTCAAAAAAATTCTTGAAACAATGTTGGACATACTCAAACGAGTGAGATTTATCATCACTCATATAAAAATGATACTCTCTGATTATCTTTTGATCCCCCTCTGTACTATCAGGTGCATGTCTAAACGTTATGTGGACAAAAATAGCAATCTGAATGGAATTGTAATACTGAGATTGTACCTCATTTTGTGGTTGCAATGTGTAGTTTTCTGCAAAATCAACCACTGATATAATAGTGCCAATCGAAAAAGAATCCTTACACATCCTGAATTGTTGATCCAACCACTAAGACCTATGACTATGCCTTGCATACTTGTAGAAAATGTTGTCCTTAAAATTTGAAATAAAATCAGCAACATTGCACATTCTTTTGTAACCAACTCACATCTAGAACCTTCACCTCCACTCTGCAAAGTATATTTGACTATCTCATATCTCTTTTTCTCAACAAGCTTCTTTCCAAATTCATGTTTGGAACCCTCATGAAAACATTGAACAAACTTTGACAATACACCACATTGTGAGCACTTCGTATTTAAACAATCGTTTCTATAGAAAATGAACCATTATCTCTAGAGCATAAAAATAGATCTAGCAAGTCCCTTGATGATTTTGGAAGATGCATTGCACCACACTCCTACAACATTTCATTAGTATGCAAAGTAGAATGGATATAGCATAATAGTTCATGGTACATTGAAAACTCCACATGGTATTTGCAACAACAAGTATTACGAATCTTAAGAAGCACACAATAAAATGGCTTCAAACCTTCAAAAGTCCTTTGCGAGATTTCCATATTTGGATGTGTTTCAATAAAAATTTTGAACAACATTGATTGGCTTGATTCCAAGAAATGTTTAGGATGCTATGTGTAGTCTCAATTTCCAATTCTTAACTTTAAAACATCCTTTGCATTGGGTGATACACTAGAGTTATCATAACAAAATTGTTGAATTACCTACTTTACATTATCGGTTAGCTTCTTATCAACATGTGGAAGCCTCTCAGCAAAATCTCATATATCATTTTGAAGAGGATCATCCATTCTTTCTCTTCTTGCAAGTGCTCTATCCAAATTTTTACAATTTATGTCAAAATCAATACAATTTTGTCTCATAAAGCGATCATTTTTCAATTGATGGCTTACTAGGGCAGTTGTAATCACTCTCTAAGCAACTCTCTTATCTTTTTCCTTGTTTATTTTTCCAATAGACTTGAGAGCATTAAAAAGATTTTTGACAATAATAGAATTTTTTTCGGTCTTCTTGTTCACACGAATCTTCAATTTAGCTAGCAAAGGTCTCATCTTTTGCATCTTTAGCAGTTGTACAAAAATTTGGCATTGCTCGGTCAATGTCTTATTGCTAAAATATTGGTTGAAAAGTCTTGTATCCCACAACCGAACAGTTCGTGTTGACCTCTTGTCTTCAAAATTGTTTATAATGTTCTCATAAATTTCAAGTAACCATTTAGGGGTTCTTGAAGGTCTTGAATTTGGAATATGTCTTTCTTCCACACAAGGTTCTTCATTTCTCATGTAATCTGGTGAAACATAATTTACACTTGCTTCAATATTATGTTCAACATCTTCAATTCCAACATTTTCACCTTGAACATTTTCAATATCAATTTAAATAATTTCATTCCCAATTTCAATATAATGTTCAAAATCTTCAATTCCAACATTTTCACCTTGAACATTTTCATTATCAATTTCAATATTTTCATTCCCAATTTGAATATCATGTTCAACATCTTCAATTCCAACATTTTCACCTTGAACATTTTCAATATCAATTTGAACATTTTCATTCCCAATTTCAATGTCATGTTGAACATTTTCACCTTGAACATATTCAATTTCCTCTTCACTTGAAAGACCATAGGGATCAGGTTCACCAATATTTAACATACCTTGTCTTCTCTTCCTATGACCTTCTCTATCTCTTTGTCTATATGCTTCAATTTTTTCTTTTGTAAGCCTTCTTTTGTTGGCCTCCTATAATGATTTTAATAACTAAGCCTTTACAGCCATGACTCAGAGATTGGACATCTAACCTCAATAGCTATCTCAATCATCATGAAGGTGCATTTAAATTGTTCACCCAGGGACATGAACTTGAAATGGGCTAGCACAGTATGTGCACCAGGAACTCTCAAGTAGCCATTTCTAGTCTATAGTTAAGCAACACAATACTGAAAGTAAATTGCTTGAAAAGGAAATAAAGAAAATGTTGAACATCAACCAACAACTATGCTAAGCTGAAATGCATAACAAGAATAAAAGATCTAAGCAACAAACGGGAAACTACTGTCTTCTTTGGTTGTAGGAACAGACACAAAATGGACTTCTAGTAGCTGCAGGAACAGTCAATGCCAGATTTCTAACTAAGTACTAAACAAAAAGTAATGCTAAACTAATAATACGGATTACTCACCAAGTGGGCCCCCTTGGATAAGTATCCTCTAAACTAACAAGAACTCAAATGATCGAACTCATAACTTTATTTCATTCACTGTAAATCATGCATACAAAGAGTAATGTATTGAAACTAGAGAATGAGAATACAATGTCAAATCACGCAACCTTTCCTCTTGCTATCACTAACTTCGAGGAAGGAGCACCAAATTATTATTTATACTATAGCTAAAACAAGGCAGTCAACTCCACGACTTGGAGGATGCCATTTAGGGAAAATAAGGGAAAGTGGAGTGATGGCGGTTACACATGCATGTAATCCAGTCAAACATGCAAGTTAGATGTAGACCCAGTGCAACAGTAATGCCCATGCATGCTCAATCATTATGGTCCACTACAAGGTAGTTATGTTCAGTTGCATGAAGAATCTTTGTTGTCGGCTTCCTTTGACTTGGAGCGATTCCTCAGTTGGATGTTATGGTGCATTCCCAGTTGGTGATGTCTTCCTCAACTTAGCACATTAAATCTGCATGACAAGGTCAGTATGCATAATAACTGCACATCTATAACCACTCTAAGAAACACTCGTTAACCACATGCAAAATAAATATAGATAGTTCACATATTATGCCAAATATAATTAAAGCTTGCAGAGATAGGATAATATCAAATGCCAATGGTTTGAGAGAAACATTACACAAATACCAACAACTCAGCATTAAAGTTCATGACATCAATGAGCAAATAGACTATAGATTCTACCAAAAACTAGGCTCATCATCTCTTACGTTTTTGCTTCTGACGACTATTGCTCCCCATTATACGTCATAAAAGGCGCTAAAAAATCATTACTTATGACAAATTTGAGTAGAAGATGCTCCAAAAAGTTGATCTTTGTCTCTTCCTATCTGAAATCGCGCGTTTGTCACCTACAAAGCCTGTAAACAGAATGTAGAGTACATTGCAATGCACAAAAAAAAAATCCACATGGCATTTTTCTATGGCCCACAAATTCGATATTCGATATAATCTGATATCTAATTTGAAAAAAAAAAAAAATTGTAACGGTATGATTTTAGTGCTACAAATCGGATATCTAATTTGTGCACACATAGACCTAAGGGTTAATGATAGAGGGTAGAGGGTTTAAGGGCTAAGGGTTTAGGGTTAAG
>VDFB02205755.1:96471-116795 GCA_007258455.2 Sequoia sempervirens
AGTAATATATATATATATAAATATTTATACATTAACTAAAATATTTAAATAATATTTAAATATTATACATAATAATATAATATATTATATATTAAATACATAATTCGGTAAGAGATTATCATAAATTGTATATTATATATTACATTATAAACTATATTGTATATTATATATTGAATTATAAACTTTATTGAATTTTTTCAATCATATATTATAAATTGTATAACATTTTTGCAACTCTATATAAAACATATCGGATATCGGATTCAAATCAAATATTGATATCGGATTCAAATCGGATATCCAATTTGAATTGGATATCTGATATTCGATATGTCTGACACAAAATTTAATGCCTAGGGATTAGCCTCAGGCTTGCTTTGGAATTTGGTTTGACCTCCCAATCCTAAGAAGTCAACACAAAAAACGTGTTTAACAACTTACCTTGCTTTTCTAGACTTCACCCATGTGGCTGACGACTTTTTTTTACCCAAAATTGATGAAATGAAAAGGATTTGTAAAGGAGCTTCTCAACTTTCCACCAATATAAATTATACTTTATTTTGAATCTAATAAATTATTATTATTCATTTTCTATTAAAAAAATGACTAAAGTCCTGATTAATAGCCTGATTGAAAAATATCTATAGCTTTCAAACGGTATCACACTCTATGCTTCACATACTATAGGATTAAAAAAAAAAGAATTTCATGAAGTTTTGACCAAGTTAAGGTGGGCAGGTATTAGGAGTTTTTATATTTTTTAAAATTTGTAATAAAAAATTCATAATTAATTATTTACTTGGAAAAAATTATAAAAAAATATGCATCACATTTGCACATGAGTCCCCTACTAATATCTAAAATCTTATAAAAAATATTATCATTTTATTATGGTTAGGTTAAGACAGACACCTACTTCTTATTTTTTCCCTAAATTTAAGTACTCTTGCATTGAAATTTCAATTTTCACCAAATAGATTTAAAAAAAAAAATAAACCTAGTAGTTTAGAAATTACATTCAATTTCCTACATTTTCTATTCTTACATATTTTTGAAATAATATAGACAACTTATTCAAATTTTTATGTCAAGTTTCCTAACTCTGATTTTTTTGAATTTTCATTGCCACTTAAGGGCCTATTTTTTCCATGATGATCTTGCACATACCCATAAGACTGTTATTGGTCTAGTTGCTAGTCTTAGATGGAAGCACTCCTTGGATTGGTCATTAGGAGGGTCAAAGGAGGATAGGCAAGAGTTGGCTCAGATTCTTGCTTTGCGTGAATGCAATTACACGGAGGGGTAGGATGTCTTGGCTTGCTGTAACAATGATTTATCTAGTAAGTACTATGTTTCAATTGGTTATGGAGAGTTGGTTAGGCAGATGTTTGGGGAAATTGAGGTTCCTTGGTGGAAGCACATGTTGAACAAATTTTCTAGGCCCAAGTGCAATTTTTTTGTGGCTGGTGGTCCAGAACCAGTGTCTTACTTGGGATAACTTATGCAAGTGAGGGTTCCAAGGTCCCTCAATGTGTGTTTTGTGCTATAATAGTGAGGAGAGTGTCTCTCATCTCTTCTTCCAGTGTTCCTTCTCTCAGAAGCTTTGGAACTTATGGTGGGGTGTGTGGAACCAGGCTTCCTGGAATGTCTCTTCTTTGGTAGAGTTCTTTACCTAGTGGGGGAAGGCCCCTGTTAAGACCTCTTTTCTTCAAGTCACTTGGGCTCTTGGACCTGTAGACACCTAAACTTGGACACTTAATTTATCCAAATTTATCCCCTTTCGTCTAAACATTCTCTTATCTGCATTAATTAAGTAATATCACTATTATTTAATTACTACCTCTAAAGTTCTTCTAATCCCTAAGGTATCTAGTTAAATAATTAAATACCTTCCCCCTTTCATCAAATGAATTAAACAAATATGCCATTTATTTAATTCCCTTCATTTCACATCCCTTTTCTTAATCCTAATTATTCTCTTAATCTTATCATTAGGGATGTGTGCATGCCTAATCCTTGATTAGGATGTGTCACATCCTCCAACTTTTGCAAGTTGGCCTCTAATCTCTCTTAGCCGCCTAACCCTCCTCTAATCCTTCATTAACTAGCCTAATCAACCTCTTGAGGAATTTTTAATTCTTTTTATCCTTCCAAAGAATATTAAATTCCTTTTACTCTTCCCCATGTGATCTTTGACTTGTCACATCAAGTCACATGTGAAATCTAACCCTCTTTTAATATGTCATTAGTTTGTCTAATAAGTACTTGCACAACCTTAATCACTTAATTAGGTCAACCAAATCTCCATGTCATTTATGGAATGTGTCCTAAGTCAACCTTATTAAAGGCTTTCTCTTTTTGGAGAAGGCACTGCATTCCCCATGTGAATTTTTAATTCACATTTAATCCCCCAATGTATTCCAAAGAATTTTTAATTCCTCACATGTCCTCTCACCCACATGGGGACAAGGACCTCCTTTATGAGGAGATCTTGTCCAATCCCAAGGTACTATGTAGTACCTCCATGTCATGTACCCTATTTCCACCTCATGTACACATCATCTCTTACAAGCCACTTCACATGCCACATGTCAAGATGTGAGGGCTTGTGAGTTCTCAACTCACCTTAGCCCTACATCTTGATCTTGGTGGCTCAATCCCAACCATCCATTTCTCTAGAGAATTCAAAATTTTCTATAAATAGCCCCTTTTTTCTCTCATTTTGGGGGGAGATCATTCATGCTAGCCAAACTCTTGCAAAAAATTCCTTGAGCCATACTTAGCCAAATTTCCATACTTGCATCCATTTTCACTTATCTTTCCATCCTCATCTCATCTCATATCTTGCATCTCTTGCTATCCAAGGAGCATACAAACATCAAAGATCGAAGGGCCAACCAATGGACAACTCAACAAGGTGAAATTTTTCATTTTACTTAGTTAGGTTAATCATTAGGCCAATCTTGAGGTGTAGGGTACTTTTAGTTGTTATTTGCACTCTTTTGTTTGTTGCTCATTTTCTAACAAGTATTTTTGTCCTATTACATTTCTGGCACGCACAGTGGGACCCACAAACAGATCTCTTTCTTTCACGTTTGCTATTTTTTGACTTTTTGCAGGTGCAGGTTGCAAAGGGGCAGACCTAACCCATAGAGGGGTGGACCTGCCCTTGAGGGACAGACCTATTCTGATCACTCATTTCTGAATTCTGAGTAAACATTCATCCATTTCAAACTGCCTTTCATCATTTCAAACTCTCGTTCTGCCATTTCGATCATTTATTTACTCGTTCTGAGTAAACATCCATCAATTTTGAACCTCCCTCTCATCATTTCGAGAGTCATTCACCCATTTCGAGTCATTTTTTACTCGTTCCCAGTAAACATTCATCTGCTCTGAACCTCTATCTCCTCATTCTGAGAATCCTTCATCCATTCTGAGTCATTGTTTACTCATTCTTATTACTCCATCCATTCTAATTTCTCATTCATCCATTTCAAGCAATCATTCACTCATTTCAAGTGCTCGTTCATCTATTTTGAATCTTCCTCCCCTCATTCTGAGAGTCATTCATCTGTTCCAAGCATTCATCCATCCATTCTAAACATCCATCTCCTCGTTTCATGCATCCGAACAACTATTTTTTTTGACCATTTTCACCCAGGGGCGGACCTGCCCAGCCAAGGGTGGACCTGACCTTTTTCAAGGGTGGACCTGCCTAGCCAAGGGTGGACCTTCCCTCCAAGGGTGGACCTGCCTAGCCAGGGGTGAACTTGACCTTTGAACTAGCCTTTTTGAGCCTGTTTTAGTCAATTTTGACCAACTTTTGCTCCATAGGTGAACCTACCCTCCCAATAGGCGAACTTGCCTTGCAAACAGGCGAAGCAGACCTCCAGATAGGTGAACCTGACCTCTAGGGGTGGACTTTCCCATCCAGGGGAAAACTTGACCTTTGAACTAGCCTTTTTGAAAATGTTTGTCATTTTTTGCCAACTTTTACTCCATAGGCGGACCTGCCTTCTAGACAGGTGAACTTGACCTCTGGATAGGCAAACTTTCCCTCTGGACAGGCGAACTTGACCTCTGGACAAGCAAACTTTCCCTCCAGATAGGAAAAATTTCCCTCTACATAGGCGAACTTTCCCTCTAGACAGGTGAACCTACCCTCCCGACAGGCGAACCTGACCTCTGGATAGGTGAACTTGACCTCTAAATAGTTAGTTTCATCATCTGTTTCATCATTTCACCCCTCGCTCAATCATTTCGAGCACCCATTTTCCCATCATCAACACTGTTCTGTAAGTCATCGTTTCATCACCAAAATCACATAAGTGCTATTTAGAACATCATTAGAGTCCATATCCATCATCAGATCATCCATCCCAATCACCTAGACTTCGTTTTGAGAGTTTTGATTTTTATGCCAAAACTTTCGGGGGCCATAACTCTTTACTTGGGTGTCTGTTTGAGTTGAAATTCTACGGGTGGTTGCATTATGAGGTGGCATGTGGATTCCCAATTGACCCCATTTTGCCACATTTTTCAGAGCCTCAAACTTTCATCTTGACCCTCAAAATCGCAAATTAGTGTTTTTTTTCAATTTTTGAAAAATTGTTTTCATTAATAACTCGGAATGCATGTCTCCAATTTGCGATGTTAGTTGGCAATTCATCCTATCTTAGTTTTTGGTATTTTTGGGAAAAAAATTGGGCTCTCAAAAGTGTGTCCGTGAAGTTTCCTAAAATGGCAAAATTTGATAATTTTTGAAAATTGCCGAATCTGGAAAAATTTGATTGTCAACACCTTACATCCTTTAAACTTCTGAAATTGGTGTAGAATCAATCCTATCACATCCTCCAATCATTCTAGGCTTCAACCCAATCCTAATCTGAGCTTTAATCTAATCCCAATCTGAGCTTAACCAAAACCCTAATCTAAGCTTTAGTCCATTTGTAGTCAAGATCTTTGGATATTGAAACAAATCTTAAGATCCCTGTCTCCATCTTCTTTAATTTCATCCTATTCAACCATTCATCCATTCCACAAGTCATCCTCCTAATCCGAGCAGTCGTTCATCCGTTCTGACCAATCATTTACTCGTTTTGAGTATTTGTTCATCCATTTCTATCATCCATTTCTCCAATCAAATCATTGTTTTCCCTATCCAAATCCTTTGAACTTCATTTCAAGTTATTATCCAAGTTGACCTAAGTGCCTGATTTGATTTTCATCATCAACATCCGCTTAGGATTGTCATCCGTCCTAGGTTAATCATCATTGTCGACACAATCAATTCATTTTCAATCTCAAAGTGGATTCGGTGCCTCAATCATCTTTTTATCCTTTAATTCGATCAATCAACATCCTAAGTCACCTAGGGTAATCTCTGAACAGTGTTTACAATCCCTTTTTTCATCCTATCCGCTCCAATAATTGATCATATCAATCATCGATCGATCTTATCCAATCCAATCCAATCACATCCCCATCCAATCATTTTTTACCCAATCAATCTACTTCCATCTCAAAGCAAATTCGGTGTCGTAATCATCCTTTGATAATCCAATACAATCACATCCCTATCTAATCACCTTTGACCCAATCAATCTACTTCCATCTCGAAGCAGATTTGGTGTCATAATCACCCTTTGATAATCAAATCTGATCGCTAGAATCAATTCCATTGCATCATCTGACCATCCTAATCTGAGCTTTAATCCAATCCTGATCTGAGCTCGACCTAAATCTTGATTTGAGATTTAGTCCATTACCATCCAAAGTCTTTAAACCATCCTCTTTATCCTTTCATCATCATGAATCCTTATCCTCCATCAATAGTAGTCAAGGGAAACCCTAATTACGTCGACAACGATAACGAAAGTCTTGTTGATCAAGAAGAATGTGACATAGATCCCCTTGACATTATCATTGCTAGTAATTTTTCTCCACCCGCTTTCCAAAATCCAATCACCCCTTTGAGTTATCCTGTTATGTCTTCATCCATTCCTAATCATGCTCCTTATGCTACCTTTGACAAGGGATATCCATCACATCCATCATATCCTTCATCTACATCATCCTTTTATCCAACACCTGTATTCTCTTATCCTAGTCTGCCATCACAATACCCCTATCCTAATCCCCCATACACATCCTCCTATCTCAATCCTTCATCTGCATATACCCACTACCCTAATCTTCCATACCAATCTACTCACCTTAATCCTACATTCACACCAACCTATCCTAATCTAACATCCACATCTTCTTATCCTAATCTGACATCCACATTTCCCTATCTCAATCCGCCACCTCAATATTCCCATCCTAATCCACCATCCCAATACCCTTACTACAATCCACCACCCACATCCTCATGTCCTAATTCACCATTCCAGTGTCCCTATCTTAACCCTTCATCTAATCTTAATCCCCCATATGTTCCCAGTCCTGCATCCAATCCCATTCCCCCATCTAATCCTAGTTCCCCAATCCCTAGTCCTAATCCCCCACTAATCCATAATCCCTCATCCACTCCTACCACACCATCTCAGCCTAGAATATTCAAGTTTCTCACCCCAGAATTTCTCCAAGGACTTATAACAAAGAAGATATCTCCCACTCCACACCTTGAAGTCGTAGAATCATGCCATCGCAACCCATCATCCACGGTCATTAGTGACGAGACCCTTCTCCACCCAACACCTATCATTGATGATACCACCCCTAGCACCACTCAAACCATCGAAGCCATCACCTCCTATGAATCCACTGAGCCCCCATCTCCTACCATCACATCTACCGAATCCACTGAGCCCCCATCTCCTACCATCACATCTACCAAATCCATTGAAAACCCACCTCCTACTCCAAGAGTTGTTGAACCCATTGACGACACCCAAATCTAATCCACTTCTTCCACTCCTAGTGTCACTAAAATGCATTCCCATGAATGTTTTGAATCCTCCATCTTCTCCAATTAAAGAGACCCACTAAGACTCCATTATCATGCCTCCCGCACATGATGAGTCATGCTAAGAGCCTGATCCAAAGCATGCCAACATACCCCTTTCTCTAGATCAAGATCCTACCATCCCATCTAGTCCACCTCAACATCGCAGTCCCCCATCCATTCCATCCCATGATCCCCTTGTCATTCAATATTCCACCGCTCCATCTCCATCACATGAGCCCGCTACCACAAATCCAAATCCTATCATATCCCCTAATCCCTCTCCTAATACCACCAATCCAAATAATGATATCTTATCATCTCCTTCCCATTATCCCCCATCATCACCTAAAACTGTTGTCCCCACACCGCTTGCATATCCCCTTGGTACTCTCACTTTCTTCCATGGTAGCCTCCTTGCAGAAGAAAAACACAATGTATATACCACCGATCATCCTCCACCTAATAATGGACTCGCATCATGTTTTTAGAATAACACAAATCCTATCATGGCTTGCATGCTCAAGAAAATGAAATATCAAGGAAAAGCTTTAGGCCTTCATGAGCAAGGTATTTTAGAGCCCATCCAAGTCAAAGAACAAATCTGTATGCAAGGTCTTGGAACTATTTCC
The DNA here is from genome assembly GCA_007258455.2 of Sequoia sempervirens. NCBI lineage: Eukaryota > Viridiplantae > Streptophyta > Pinopsida > Cupressales > Cupressaceae > Sequoia > Sequoia sempervirens. The sequence goes on from VDFB02205755.1 coordinate 104,056, forward strand.
CAAAACTCACAATCTAAATATGTTGTTACAACCTCTAGATGTCCTCAATGAGCCTTTTCCAAAAGAAATGTCGGCTCTTCCCATCGTTCCACCAGATCATATGTTTCCATCCCTCCTCTATCGTATCACCTCAAAACAACTGTCCATATTCCTCCTTCATCTGCTCCATCCATTTTGGGTCCTTACATCCCTCCATCCACCATATCCCATCCTTCATCTACTCCATCCATCTTGGGTTCTTATGTCCCTCCACCCACTCCATCTGCTTTGGGTCCGTATATCCCAAGATCACCTCCTCCATCTCATCCTTTCATCCATCCAACACCTATCCATGTCATCCATCATAAAGATCCCTCTCGCATGTCCCCTAATTAGGATCAAAAAAGGCACATACCTACACATTCTCCATCTACACGTAATCCTCATAATCTTACCTCCATCGCTTCACATCATTCATCTCCTCACACCTATCCCATTGCTAGTAAAATTAATTTGGATGCCAAAGCAAAAATGCCTAAATCTAAAGATCCACATGAACCTCAAGCTCCCCATGTCCCCTCTAAACGACATGTTGAAGAAAAGAAAAATAAAATCAAAAATCAAAATCAAACCCATCGGCCACAAAGGCCCACTAAAGCAACAATCAAAACCATGTGGATCCCAAATAAAAAAGATGCAATGCATTTAAATGAAAAATCTTTAACAACATCCAACATTTCTCATCCAAAAGCTAATCATTTTCATCCACCCTCTCTTAAATCTGTTTTGGGTCCCTATGTCTCGAAATTCACTATTCCATCTCCTCCATTATTCCCACATTCTCCATCCATTAATCGTCTTATCTTTTCACATCCACTACCACATGTGCCAATGTTGGTCCTGAACACACCACCCCATCATTCTATCCATACCCTTTCCAGCATCCCATCCATTATCCCACATATCTCCCCCATCAAATCCCTCTAATTCATCCTCTTGCATAATCCATTTATCCTAATAAGGTTGTACCAATGTCCAACAGTCACTTCGAATATGGGCTCTTAACACCTTGTATGGAGCTTGATGCTTGAGTCCTTCATCCATCTCCTTATCACATGTCTTCTAAATCCACATATTCACCTCCCTATCCTTATCCATCTCCTTCCACATGCTATCCAAAAAGTCAAAAAATCCAAAAAATTCAAAAGAATCAAACAAAATAAAATAGTAAAGAGAAACAATTTGTCCAATGGTGAAAACTTAGCAAACAAGTGCCTTGGATAAGTACCATGATGAAAACCTAGAAAATAGGCATCATGCGTAAATCCCCCTCTATACTTGGGGGCAGCTTCCTCATATACATTCCCTCCATCTGCTATGCTTCTAGCTATGCACCCGTCTTCTTGCTATATGTCATTTTCATTCATCCCCTCCATCCTACCTATCTTACACATCCTGCTTGGCATATCTCATTTATCCCAATCCTTTCATCCTCCTTTTGATCTTGATAATGATAGGGGTAAACATATAAACATGCTTTGGACACCTCTTAGCATATATTCCCCTCATCTACACACTATCCTAATCCTCATTCACACTCGTCTACCTTACTTATCCACCCATCATGCTACCTTCAATCTCCCTTCCTTATCCATGTATCCTATCTTCATCCATCTCACTCCTTTATTTTCCTATCCTTCTCTATTGCATCCTTCATGCCTCCTTGTACATGACATATCTAGAGTGGGGGCATCTATCTTCTTTTGTGATATAGTCCTTGGAGACATCATTCATTTCATCAGAGCAATCCCTTCCATCTCCCCATCCTTATCCTTTATCCCTCCAAACAATCCTTATATCCATCTCCCCATCCTTATCTTCCTATCCTTCCATCATAGCATCCCTTTTCATCTATCCATTTGGTCACCTTTTCCTCATCCAAATCCTTATCCCTCTATCCAATCCATCCAAACAATCATTTTCCTTCCCCCCCATCCTCTATCCTCGTCCCATCTCATAATCCCTTGTCATTGGTATCTAGCTATAGGCTACTCTCCACGCAATCCAATGCCATCTATCTTATCATCATCACTTCTACTTATTTTTCACATCTTTTCAATCTCCTCTCCTTTTTCATCCCTCATATCTCCATCATATCGTCCTCCCAATTCATCTTTTGATTATTTGGATAACTATCCCATCGCTGAGCTTTGTGTAGTCACCATCCTCTGATCCAATCTAACAGGTCTATCATGTCCCATCATGTCGGTCCAATCATTTTATCCCCTTATCTAGGGTTATCTCATCATCCTTTATCCCTCATTTGTCTTTGGTCCTTTTGTCAAACTACATTGCCCCTGTGCTTTCACGTAGGCAAGGTCAATCATTTGATCCACCCCCGAGGTTCTTTTATTGCCTATCATCGGTCTTTTTGCTTTGTCCACTTGTTCCTTTATCGTCTATCATCGGTCTTTCTTCTTTGTCCATCCTATCATCCATCAAGGTCTCCATCATCCTCTTTCCAATTTTATCCATGGTCCGTTGTCAACCTTTTATCGAACTACGAGGGCTCTACACTTTCACGTAGGCAAGGATGATCTTTGATCGAGCCCCTAGGTCGCTAGGATGTGTCAGTCTCCTATCTTGTGTCATGTCTCTTATGTCACATCATTGAGATATGCCCTTATCTAGTTGGTTCATAACAAACAAGATCCACTTGTATCAGCAGATCCAATCAGTTCTAAATATCTGACGTCATATCAGTCTTTCAATTTAGTATCCATCATCGGTCTCAACAGGATGCATCTTTCCTAACAAACCTCATCAATCCCATCCATCCCCTTGATCCTATGGCAAAGGACGTTCGAAATTGATTGTGATATTTTGATGCTTTTGGATTTTTTTATCATTTGAGCTCCCTATCATCACTTGTCATGGTCGCCTTGATCCATCATATCATGGTGTGCTTTGACTAGTCAACATAGGGGTGTATCTTGATCTTTTCTTTGTTTTTTTCTTCTCGGTTGTCCCACGTAGTACCCACCAAGATCCCTGAAGTCTTGTGTTATGCTAGGGCATCCTTGTGTGCTTGTGGTTATCCCAATACCATGTCTGACCAAGGTCATCGTGACTTTGAGGTGTTGGGATAGCCTTCTTGTTTGATGTGTTTGTTTCATGCATTAGACACTAATCTACCTTGGTCCTTTATACCTTGGTGTATCGTGTCTTCTACTATAGAAAAAATTAGTGCTCCTAACGATGGAGAATTTCATTTGGATTGCATTTCATCTCCATCCTCTCATCTCTCAAATCCCACCCATCCATTCATCCTTCATCACTCTCCCTTCCTAATCTCCTGTCGCCTTTTCATCCTTTCTTACCCATCACCTTGCATCATCTTCTTCATCTCCCCTTGCATCATCTCATCCATTTTGAGAGCACACTTGTGTTCTCTTGAACCCGCATGTCCTCTCGAGGGGGCATCCTTCATCCCTAATTTTCATCATTTTTTCCCTTCTCAGTCATTCCTTTGAATGACTGGGGCATCTTATGTAGACACCTAAATTTGGACACTTAATTTATCCAAATTTATCCCCTTTCATCTAAACATTCCCTTATCCGCATTAATTAAGTAATATCACTATTATTTAATTAATACCTCTAAAGTTCTTCTAATCCCTAAGGTATCTAGTTAAATAATTAAATACCTTCCCCCTTTCATCAAATTAATTAAACAAATATGCCATTTATTTAATTCCCTTCATGTCACATCCATTTCTTAATCCTAATTATTCTCCTAATCTTATCATTAGGGATGTGCACATGCCTAATCCTTGATTAGGATGTGTCACATCCTCCAACTTTTGCAAGTTGGTCTCTAATCTCTCTTAGCCACCTAACCCTCCTCTAATCCTTCATTAACTAGCCTAATCAACCTCTCAAGGAATTTTTAATTCTTTTTATCCTTCCAAAGAATATTAAATTCCTTTTACTCTTCCCCATGTGATCTTTGACTTGTCACATCAAGTCACATGTGAAATCTAACCCTCTTCTAATATGTCATTAGTTTGTCTAATAAAGTACTTGCACAACCTTAATCACTTAATTAGGTCAACCTAATCTCCATGTCATTTATGGAATGTGTCCTAAGTCAACCTTATTAAAGGATTTCTCCTTTTGGAGAAGGCACTCCATTCCCCATGTGAATTTTTAATTCACATTTAATCCCCCAATGTATTCCAAAGAATTTTAAATTCCTTCTCTCATTCCCATGTGGATATTTGAGGAATTTTTAATTCCTCACATGTCCTCTCACCCACATGGGGACAAGGACCTCCTTTATGAGGAGATCTCGTCCAATCCCAAGGTACTATGTAGTACCTCCATGTCATTTACCCTATTTCCATCTCATGTACACATCATCTCTTACAAGCCACTTCACATGCCACATGTCAAGATGTGAGGGCTTGTGAGTTCTCAACTCACCTTAGCCCTACATCTTGATCTTGGTGGCTCAATCCCAACCATCCATTTCTCTAGAGAATTCAAAAATTTCTATAAATAGCCCCTTTTTTTCTCTCATTTTTGGGGGAGATCATTCATGCTAGCCAAACTCTTGAAAAAAAATTCCTTGAGCCATACTTAGCCAAATTTCCATACTTGCATCCATGTTCACTTATCTTTCCATCCTTATCTCATCTCATAGCTTGCATCTATTGCCATCCAAGGAGCATACAAACATCAAATATCGAAGGGCCAACCAATGGACAACTCAACAAGGTGAAATCTTTCATTTTACTTAGTTAAGTTAATCATTAGGCCAATCTTGAGGTGTAGGGTGTTTTTAGTTGTTATTTGCACTCTTTTGTTTTTTGCTCATTTTCTAACAAGTATTTTTGCCCTATCACAGGACCAACTTTTATTATCTGGCATATCTGGCTGGAGAGGAATCGCAGGATTTTTCAAGATGTGAAGTTGGTTTTCCAACATTTTTGATTGAAAATTCTTCATTCTTTGGGAGAAACTATTTCGTCTAAGTGTGACTTGGATGAGGGTGTAGATTCAGGAGATGTTGCCTGTTGCACTCGTCTCCACCTTCCTTTTCAAAGGGGTGTTTCTCTAGGTGTTGGAAAAATCATGACAAATAGATGTTGTCATCTTCTTCATAAGATAAATAGGGAGGGGCGTTGGTATCCTCCTCCTCAAGGTGTGTTGAAAATCAACACAGATGGTTCTTCTCACAGAAATCCTGGTCATGTTGGTATTGGGGGTGTTGGGCGGAATAGTTTTGGGAATGTTGAGTTTATATTTTTTGTTTATAAGGGTTGGTATACTAACAATGTGATGGAGGCTCTTGCCATTTTATGTGTTGTGGAGTGTGGTTGCAGTCTTGGGTGGAGACAGATCATTTGTGAATGATTCTCAAGTGGTGGTGACTTTGTTGAAGAGGCAACAGTTAGAGGATGTTAGTTGGAATTTGGCTGTAATTATAAAACCGATTCTTAATCTATGTGCTTCCTTGGAATCTGTTACTTTCTGTCACATTCCTGGAGAATGGAATGGGTTGCAGATTGTTTGGCTAAATGGGCCTCGGATCATTTGCAAAATTGGAATATTGTGGAAAGGGGTCAATTACCCTCGAATTTGTCACAAAAGTTGGACCACTTAGTGGAGATAGACAGGAGTGTGTAATTCCCTTGCTTTGTTTTGCTCTATTTTGGTTTGAATAAATTTTTACCCCTCTTTTAGTTTAATTTGTTATAGTCACGTTTTTAATATAAAATATTTTACAAATAATTCTTTATTTTTTGTTTTTTTTCTATATATCATTTTTAAAGGGATGTATATAATTGATTTCATAATGTGTTGGTTATGCCTTCAAAATTATTAATCTCTTGATTCATATTTTTCAATGTATTATGATTTTCCCAATATTAATAATTGATCCAAGAAATTAAGTTTGGATCTCCACCCTTATAGATGTAACATGACTTATAATGTATTTTTTGGCTTAACATAGCCTTGTTCTATATCCTCATGTTTAGTCAAACTCCAATTTGTAGTGATCATAATTTATATCGGTGTCATCTTGTCTCTATTTTCTCCTTGTACCTTGTTTCCCAATGTATAACATTTTAGCAATGATATTAAGGCATCAATGTGAGAATATTCTAGAGATTTATTATGTGGTTGTGAGCTACAACATTATAAGATCAATAATATTAAGTTCCATGTGATCTCCTTATTTATAGTGTGTGTTATAAGTTAGATGAGCCAAACATTGTATGTTGGATCTCCTATGCTGTTGTGGGCTCATGAGTGGTTGATAAGAACTTGATCAAGTGGTTTTTATAACTTATTTGTGTGTCAAGGCTCATGAGGTTGTTCATGTTCTATGGACCATCAAACACAATGGTTATGTGGAGAATCAAATGACCTACATAAATTTGGAGTATAATAGTGCTAATCATTAATCATGACTCTTGTGAGTTGTTTGGTGAACTTTAGCACATTTTTATGATTTGTCCAATTTAATAATGCTTCAAGTCATTTCATTGGTTGCAGTAGTGTGGTAGGTCCCATGTCTTCTATTTGATCATTCTCATTTGATGTTTTTATTGGTTTGATACACCAATGAGCAATTTTTTGATGGACCCTAACTCAACAAGAGTGACAAATATGGTTTTGCTTAGTGTCATCCAATCTACCATGGTGGCAAAACCAAGATGAATGTATTATATCCCCTCAATTTGATAAATTAAGTAGAGCCAATAATTTAATAGTCATTCATTATCTAATTATGTTTTTGTTATGTGGTCCTTCTTTATTTTGAGTTTACAAATGTATCACAACTAGAGCTTATTATTTGTTTGGGAGTGAGATTATATATAACATGTGGGTCCAATGTAAATTATTTACAAGAATAAAGTCTTGTTCATATTTATATTGGATGAAACAAATAATAGTTTGTAAAAAGGTTGAACTTACCAATAAAATGAAAGGGACTTGTATGGAAAATTGAGAATGTCAGCATGGGAATGATCCCACACCATATCCAAGTAGGTCTTCCAAATTTTTATATATGGTAGCTTGGAAAATGCAACTTTCCAACTTCGTATTTGATAAATGGGTAAGTGCATGGAAATGGGGGACAAAAGGAGTCAAAAGTGAACACTTTTTTCTTGAAATTAGTTAAACCTAAACTTGGATGAATGATTCAAGATATGAACACTAAAAAATTAAAGATATAATAAGATCAAGAATTGTAGGACTCTAAATATATTTTTAAACTATGAGCATGATCTAAACATGTGGCCAACATGAACAAAACACAAGGGAATTAGACATATTAACTAAGATAAATCACACTCCCTATGAAATTCTTGAAGACACATAGCATGGAAACAATCAAAGCAAGGCATGCAACAACAAACAATACATAACAGAATCCTAGCTTAATATTTCAAACCTCAATCCCATAGGGGGATCGGTGTCATGTTGATGTGGAACATTGGAACTTTCCCAATCCTAAGCTTCAAGATTGTTGAAATGGATAAAGATTGATGAATTTGATGCAAGACCCAAGCTAAAATGATGGAGGATGTGTGATAGTGAGGATGTAATTGTGCATAGTAACTTTGCTTCAAGATGTGGATCCCAAATGGATGTGACAAATGCCAATTGTCTTCAAAGATAATGAAAACAATTGGATGATTGATGGATGAAAATGAGTATGACCAAGTATTCCAAGTCAAAAATCTATAGTCGTGTTGACCATTTCTTTTGTAAAAGTATTGACCTAGTTGAGAATGAAAAAGAATCATATTATGCCATGTCAGTTGATGAGACTAGTGAACTAAAGGAAACTAATCAAATTCACTAGAGTTGTAATAATTTTGATTTGAGTCTTCAAAATAATGGAATATATCTTGTTATTAAACTAAAGCAATCAAATTAGGTGTACAAAAATTCTTTGAGTATTCACAACTTGAGGAGGTTATGTGCAAGATCATGGGGATCCAAACTAGGCCTCTAAGTGGTGATGAAAATTCAAAAAATCAGAGTTAGGCAGCTTGACATAAAAATTTGAATAGGTTATTAACATAATTTGAAAAATATGTAAGAACAAAAGTTGTATAAAATTGAATGTAGTTTCTAGGCTACTGGTCCTTTTTTGGAAAAAAGTAAATTTGTTTTGAGAAAATTTGAAATTTCAATGCAGTGTTAATAAATTTTCAGGAAAAAAATAAGAAGCAGGTGTGTGTCTGACCCCCCTATGTACAAGAAAAACATAATATTTTTTTTCTAATTTCTTAAATATAAGTAGAGGACACATGTCCGGATGTGTCATATTTTTTTTGTAATATTTTTCCACATAAATAATTAGTTATGATTTTTTACTAGAACTTTTCAAAATTATTAAAACGTCTGTGTCTAACCACCATAACTTGGTCAAAAATTTATGAAATTCAATTTTTTTTTATCCTATATTAGGTGAAGCATAGAATGTGGTGCATCTTGTAGATTCAAAAAATTTTAAGTAGTGTGAAAGTTATAGAAGTTTTTCAATGAGCCTATCAATCAGGACTTTAGACGTAATGTAGGTAGAAAATCAATAATAATTATTTATTTAATTCAAAATAAGGCAAAAGTTATATTGGTGGAAAGATGACAATTTTTTCTATAAACCCTTTTCATTTGATGAAAATTGGGTCAAAAAAAAGTCTTCAGCCACAAGGGCAAACTTCGAAAAAGTAAACAAATTCTGAAAAACACATTTTTTGGGTTGACTTTCCGACCCAAACCAAATCCTAAATGGATATCCGTTATTAGATGAATATCCATTAATTATAAATTTTTATATTATTTATAATACATAAAATTATATAATATGTATTATATATATGTATTATGTATTTATAATACATAATATATAATATTATGTATTATATATAATATATTATATAGTAGATTATATATTATGTATTATTATTTTATATATTAATATAATAATATAATATATAATATATAATATATATTATTATCTTATATTATTATAATATATAATATTATGTTATATATATTAATATATATATTATTATATTATATTATACTATATAGTACATTTTTTTGTATAGTAAACATATTAATTATTATATATAGCATATAGTATATATATGAAATATTATATATTATTATATTAATATTATGTAATATATATTATATATATTATATAATATATTTAAAACATAGTATATATTATATATTTATTTGTAGTATATTTATTGATGTGTGGCTAAATATTAATAATGATAGGATTTCCCATCAATTTTCCCACCAAGGAAGATGAGTTGTAAGGAAAATTTAAAAGCAGCTAAATACTAATAACACCAAGGAAAATATACCACCGTTAACAAAATTATTGATGTGCAACCAATTCACAAGAGAGAGAGAGAGGGGGAGGGAGGGACTTGAGAGAGAGGGATAGAGAAAGACCTTAGAAGTGGGAGTGAAAGACCTAAGAGGGATGGGGAGAGAGAGCCAAGAGGGAGAGAGAGAGAGAGGGGAGGAGAGAGGTAGGTATAGAGGGAAGGGGAGAGAGATATAGTTTGGAGGGAGAGAGGGAGAGAGGGAGAGAGGGAGAGAGAGAGAGAGAGGGAACGAGAGAGAAAGACTTGAGAAGGAGAGAGAATATTGAGAGGGAGATGGAGAGAGGGAGGGACAGAGGAAGAGAGTCTTGAGATGGAGAGAGAGAAAGAGACTTGAGAGAAAGAAAGGGAGGGAGAGATTCCAAGAGAGAGACTTGAGAGAGAGAGGGGGGGAGAGAGAGAGTTGAGAGGGAGAGCAGGAGGCAAAGAGGGAGAGAGGGAGACACTTGAGGAGTGAGAGAGAGAGAGAGAGAATTGATCTAGGGAGAGAGGGAGTGAAAGAGGAAGCTCTGAGAGACTTGAGAGAGAGAGGGGGTGGGAGGAACCTAAGAGTGAGAGGAGAGATAGATGAAGATTTGAGACAAAGAGAGGGAGAGGGAGAGAGGGGCAAGAGAGGGAGAGGGAGAGACCTGAGAGAGAGGGGGAGAGACAGAGTTGAGAGGAAGAGTGTTTTCTCGTGTTGGGACAGACTCTAGAATAAGAAGTGATACAGCCATCAAACAAAACCATTACTCAATTCAACATTCATGCCATTAAAACCTTCAAGTTTAATAACATGTCATTAGATCATTCATGTAAAAGACCATAAAATCATCATGAATAAGAATCACTATCTTCCAATCATGGTACATAAACAAGAACATTATGCAACTTTCAAACAAAATCCTTAGAAGACATCAAGATACATGTTAATTAGATTGTTCATGTGAAATCTATACAATGATTATGATCAACAAATAAGTCATTAGTCAACCATGATGCATGAATAAACACTATATATATACACTATATACATTAACAAACACTAAATTAATAGATTATTTAATATGTATTACTAAATTTTTTTCTCATCATTATACTATTAAATATTGATAAATTCAACACAAAATATCCATCCAACCAAATTCTTTATAAAATCTCCATCTAAGATCAATTTTTTTATAAATATAAGATCATTGTCTTAATACAGTTTTGCGGCTCTCAGTTGTATCTATTCATTTCTTTGTGGTTTCCTCTTTAGATTGGCACTATCTCCTTTCCTCTATCCATCATTGATGATCCTCTAAGTCCACTTGCATGGACCTACACTCATCAACAACAGTTTGCATTTTTTATGCAAAATGCCTCAATAATGGGTGAACACATTCTTCATTTTGAATAGCGTCAACTTGATCCTGAATGGTTCTAACATTCACATTAACTTTTTCTCGAAAGCGAGCACCATCGAGTGCAGGTGGTGGAGGTGGGGGGTTTTGAGGTGGAGTGGGTGGAGCTGGAGTGGTTGGAGCTGGAGGGTGTGGATCCATGATTTAGATATAAGTGAACCTGCATTAAATTTGTAATTGAAAAATGTAAGATACATGTTTAAAATCCCCTTAAACCATTCAATATAAATGACTTAATTGAATACAAATGAAAAAATGTGTAAAGCTCATTTATGTCTAAGGCGTGTAAATGGAAAACAAATAATTGTTAAAGTGATGTGGAATCTCATTTAAAAATACATTAAATTTTTACCTTGCTGCAATATGGAAGTGTTAAGCTCCAAATTGATTCAACAAAGGTGGAAGTATTAAGCTCCAAATTGATTCAACAAAGGTGGAAGTTTTTTGCTCTAAATTTCCAATACTAAGTGAATCTGTATACATAGTTAGTTAAACAAAAACTTAGCCCTAGAGCCATAGGGAAATGGGAAAAGTTAATGGGAAATAATCAATGGGTTGTGTGGGAGGCTATCATTTGTATATGATTCAATATAATAGCCTCCTGCATAGCACATCAATTATTACCCATTCACTTCACCCATTTTTGTATGGTTGCAGGGACAAGTTTTGTCTGGTCAATACTAACAATGGATCCAGATTCACCAAGAATTGGAAATTCAGAGCACTTCCAACAAGGATCCTTTCTATTTTGAGAGTTGAAGAGAGTCAAAACAATTAAAAAATTAAAAAAACAAATTGTTTAGCAAATAAATTCTAATTTAAAAATAATAAACAAAGCAAGAATTTAAGAAACATGAAAATAAGTGATAAAGAATAATGAAAAATAGACAAGAATGTAAAACGGTTTAAAAAAATGGAGAAAGGAGGTAATAAAAGTTCTATTTTATGTTTGTTTAGTATGCTAGGTTCAAATTTATGGATATTTTCTAATAATAAAGGTTCCATTTTTTTGTTTCATGGTTTTTTTTTTGTTTTTCACTAACTGGGGTTTGAAATTTTGTTGTAACTTTAAATACGAATGAAAAAATTGAAAAACTCTACAAAGAATGCAAATAAAACTTAAATTTATCACTAATTAAGAAAAGAAATTTGAAAAAATGCAACAAAAAAATACCTGGAGGTTGTTGGAGGTCACTGGAGGTTGTTGCTCGACTATTGCGTCGCCAAAATGAAGAAGAATTTGCATTATAAAGTCTTCAAAAAAATCGATATTCATTTCATCGAAGCACATTATATTCCCATGTGGCTTCAATTGATTGGATCAATAACGGATATCCATTATTAATTAATATTTGTTTATTATATCATAAATTTATTGTATATATATTATATTATAATATATAATATATATTATATATTATATATTATATATTATGAATACATTGTCTGCATTTGAAAATAAGAGAACAAAAAAGATATTTGTTAATATCAGATATCTGTTATTTAACACAATATTGATTTTCCACAGGGCATCAATATCCAAAGCAGTTAATAACGGATATTCGTTTAGAATGGATATCTGTTATTTAAATTATAAATTTATTGCATATAAATATACTATATTATATATAATATATAATATATACTATAGTATATATTATATATAAAATATATTATAGTATATATACTATAATATATATTATATATATTCTAGAGTGGGGGAGAGGGTGGGAGAGGGTGGGAGAGAGTAGGAGAAGGTGGGAGAGGCTAGGAGAGGGTGGGAGAGAGGATGGGAGAGGGTGCGAGAGGGTGGAAGAGAGGCTGGGAGAGGGTGGAAGTGGGTGGGAAAGGGAGAGGGTGGGAGAGGGGATGGGAGAGGGTGGGAAGGTGGGAGAGAGGGTGGGAAGGTGGGAGAAGGTTAGAAAGGGTGGGCGGAGGTGGGAGATGG
>VDFB02205755.1:116895-163749 GCA_007258455.2 Sequoia sempervirens
GTCAAATCATTCAATTGTCCAGTGCTAACTCATTTGCATGTACATGCAGATTAATTAAATAGTCGTATTTAATTAATTAAATCTTGTGCGTGCATTCGAACAAGAGTTGCTTTAATCAATATTTATCTTTGTCATGCAAAGATAATTCTTCTATTTTCGAATACCAAACTTGAAAGATTAAATCATTTAGTTAATCTTTAATTCTATTTCTAATTTGTATCACTCATGTCATTACTAACAGTTATCAGAATGCATGTCTAATCTGTCGATCTCAACTATCCGTTGATCTTTCAATCTTGGCCTGTCGTTTGAATAATCAATCTTCTATAAATTGATTTGTCATTCTTCATTCCAATCTCTCTCACGAAATCTTATGACTTTTGAGAGCACTTTGTCTTGAATCTTCGATGTTTTGCTAATCATTATCTTAGGCTATACTTGCACGAATTTACAAAAAATCTGAGGGAAATTATACTACACAAGCAAAATGGAGAGGGGCAATCGAGATGAATCATGGAAATACGTTTGAAATTGGTGAGATTGTTTCAGTTTGTTCAAGTTTTTACTTTCCTTTGTTCTTTGTTGCTTAGCATTTAGATTTGCATTTAGATTTATATTACATGTTTGCTCTAATCTGTCTTTGTGCACTTTCTTGGTGTTACATTTGGTGAACCCGACGTGAACTACTAACCCTCTTCATTGGCATCTTTGTTTGGAAGTTTTTGGTGTTTTTTGTCTTGAAGGGTGTAGGTAATTTTGAAGAATCTTGAAAATCACACTTTTTGGAGTCTTTTGAAGTCAAATACATAGCATGGTTGCATCCGAAAGGGTTGAGAGATGAAGATTCATATATTATATTGCATATTTTTGTTAAGGGAAGCATTTTTTACAAGAAAAACATGATTTTTTTGTAGCTGCAAGCTAAAGTGACGCATTTGCAAACCAGAATTACGCATTTGTGACTTAAAATGACGCATTTGACTTAAAGTGATGCATTTGCAAGCTAGAATGACACATTTGTGAATTAAAGTGACGCATTTGACTTAAAGTGATGCATTTGCAAGCCAGAATGATGCATTTGACTTTATGTGATGCGTTTGAGCCTGAATGATGCATTTGTGAATTAAAGTGATGCATTTGAATTAAAGTGATGCATTTGAATAACATAATGATGTAATTGATTTTTTAATTTCGTAGGTTTTGTATAGAATGATGCATCTGCTTGACGAAACGCCGCAATTGACATTATTGACCGCATCTGTGAACAAAAATGACGCATCTGCAAAGGATTCACGCATCTGACAATTCCTAAACGGCATTTGACTAGTGAATACCGAGCCACAGTTGAAGAAAATATCGACGCATCTGACTGGTAACACAGCGATGCAATTGACTGGTAAAATTTATTTCTATTTTCATAAATCTAAAATTTTCAATTGATTTGTGTGTTACTAATAGCTGATTTTCAGTGTGTGGCCTTTTGGAGTTAACAAGCTTTTGCAGGACAATTAATGAAGAAAATATTGAAAAATACTAACAAATTTTTCTGCAGGACGCTTGTCGAAGACCCTAGTTAATTTTTGAAACAGATTGTTTGGTAGCGTAGCAAATCTTTCGTTTGGTTTAAAATTAACAAGTGTCTACTGTGTTTGGTGCGAAAGCACATTTGTGTAATTACCCTCACGACTTGGTACATAGAAGTATCCTCTCCCCTTGCACATTCGTGCGATCCTGGGTGTAAGAGAAATGGTTACCAACTCTAGAACTTGGGCCTGTTCTGGTGGGAAAAAGTACTCACCCCAGGACGACTCAGACTAGTAGCACCCTGAACCCGAGGGACTTCCAACCAGTATATAAAAGTGGGTTCTTGGGGAAACCCCAAGAATCACAAGTGTGGTTCTGACGAGATGGATCCGAAAGGGGACTCTCACCGCATGGATCATGCCCCACGAACGAAATGCCCGTACTAAACACCTTTTGTTTTAGAGACCAACCGTTCTATTAGTCGTTGCTTGGTATAGTGTAGGGTACAGTATCATGCCCGAAGATTACTCACTAATTATCCCCTTGAGTAGAGATAGTAGTTCTTGGGAGGTCATTGCCCAAAGAATTCAAAATTGGTGCGCTCGAAAGATGTTAATGAGCCGTGGAGGGGAGCCAATGCCACCAAATTTCTAAGCTATCCACTCTTGAGAAGGAAAGGTGTTTATCACCAATCCGGGGTATTTCGGTGGGCTATACCAAGTATACAAACCCTAGCCCTTTTGGCCTATTAGGATGTACTTGTCTGTTGTCAACTTAAATGTTCTTTGAGTCCAAAATCAAAACTGAAAACACTTTGTCTTATGATTGTTTTTGTTTGCCAGAATTTGATCATGGAAAACGGAGTCAATTTTAAATCTTAGGTCACTGAATATACACAGAGAGTCACATCTGTTTAACTTTGAGACGCATCAGTTATTACAAGTCGCATCTGTTTAACTTTGAGTCACATCAGTTATTACGAGTCGCATCCGTTTAACTTCGAGTCGCATCGGTCAGTTAGAGTCACATCTGTTTAGCATAGAGTCGCATCTGCCAGATCAATTTGCAATTATTTTGCGAAAAATTGCATATGTCATATTCTGAGTTGCAACTATCATTATGATTCGCATCTGTTGGAAGGTTAACTACATCTTTCAGAGTCACACATTGAACTTTACCAGGGAAACGCAATTGATCACTGGAAAACCACAACTGGTAAACTTGACTGCATATGTGAGATCCTGCAACGCATCTGTTTGATTATCAGAAAACCAGAATTCACAGTCACTGTCCAGTCAACATGATTATACTAGTTTCAGTTGTCTTTACACAAACAGTCCTTGAACAGAAACCTGAAATGATTTGCTCAATCTTGCATCTTTTAGGTTCATTCGGTCATTACCATAGTTGTCTTAATTCAGAGTTTAGTTTCATCTTAGAATACATATTACCTTGCATTAAACTTCTAGAAAGGTCACTTTTACAAACTTTAGGATAGGTCCACTATCTACACTCTAGAAAAATCATAGCATCAACAAAATCTGTCATTGGACCTTATCTTATCATTTTATCCTTTGTCCTACAAAGAGTCCTCCTAGCTCATCAATCTAGTTAGGAAACTCAACTTGTCTTTGATCCTTGTCCTACATTGGTTTCTTGACTTAACAAAATTGACACCTTGGTTAGAATTTAGGTAGTTGGTCCCTCCGTCTTGGGTTTGTAGAATTGATCACTTTAGGGTCTTGCTTAGACTTTGCATCTTTAGATATTGTCATTTTAGACTAGCATCATCCTAGAACATTCCTTATTTTGCATTCAAAAAATCCCAAAAACATAGCTTAGGTTGCATACCTTAGACTTAAGTCACTCTTTGCATTGTCATACCTTAGTCATACTCCATCTTTTGTCATAACCTCACCACCATGTCTGCAATTTACCTCAATATGCTTGCTAGTCAAGTTGAATACCAATTACTCTATAATGGTCAATTCCAACAAGCCATAGACTTCAAAAGACAATTTATCCAATCCAAATGCCAATCAACGTCAACCCATGGACAACTACCCACATACCCTTCCTACCAACAATCCATAAGTCCTAGTCCTCCATCCATCTACCCTCATTATCAAGAGTCCCTTAGCATAATCCATGCCATGAATCCACAACAAACGTCCACTTATCACCCTTATCCTAACCTTGACAAGGGAAACCAACCTTCCACTAATCCCTTCCAAGCCTCCATGTCCTACCCTATTCCTTCATCCACTAATTCCCTCCAAGCCTCCATGTCCTATCCTAGTCCTTCATCCACTAATCCCTTCCAAGCCACTCCATCTTAGTCTACATTTAGTCATGAAAATACATCTATTCATGGTCTCCAAAGTCACATCCCATCTACTAAACTTGAGGATACATGTCAAATGGAAAGTCCAAAGCATGACTTCATGGCTTCACCTTCATGTCAAGATCAAAGTAGTCTATTTCATGACCCTATCTTTAAGTCCATCCAAGAAGTCCTTCTAGATAATCATGGAATCCAAAATACACCTATCCTTGATCAAGATTCCATTCCCAACCACATCATTCAAGACAAACCCATCTTTGATCAAGACACTACTATTGAGCAAGAAGTCCAAAATGATCCACTCCTTGACTTTTATGCCATTCATGATCAAACACTTGAAGATGACCCTATCCAAGTACCAAACACATCCATTTCCCAAAATGAGACACTTTCGTCCTTTGGACACATAGATGGTATTCCTCTAGAACAAGAGTCTTCTACTCTAGACATATTTACAAATGATCAAGCTATAGCTAAGTTCATTGGACTCATGACAATGACCATAAAGACAGTTTCAACATCGACTTGGAAGCACCAGTAGAATCATCTAAGTTTGATATGTCACAAAATCACATCAAAGATATCCAACATGTCAAGGAAGCTAAGACATCCTATCAACTACGATCATCCATTTTTATCAAATCGGGCTTTCTTATAGAGGAGAAGATTCCAAGTAATAGTTTCCACATACACAGTGATGGGTTAGCATCTTGCTTTCAAAACAAAAAATACCCCATCGCAAACGAAATATGTCAGAGCATGCAATATCAAGGAAAAGGACTAGGCATACACGAGCAAGGAATTCTAGAACCAATACAGTTTCAAGCAAATCCTAGACATCAAGGTCTTGGTTATTCTCCAGTCAATAAATCTAATGATGTTAATGGTACCTCCTCAATATTGGGGGCAACTTTATCTGATATAAACATCAAAATGGAGGCCATGAGTAGTTCTTACCATAAGGTTGTTGCCAACACTCCTTCCATCCATCTTATAAATTATCATTACAACATGAATAAACCTTCCATTTGGAACCAACAAAAACAAAAGTCTTACAAATTCAACGTTCAAAATCAAATATCAAAGGCTATTGAATCAATCAAAAATCCAAGTGGACAAATAAAGTTAAAATGGATCCCAAAGAAAAATGGATCAAGCAAAGAAAATAGTTCAAAAGTAAAAGTCAATCAAAATGTGGAGCCACAAGAAAAGAGGACTCCCACACATAATAAATGTCCACCTCCTTCAAAATGGTCATCATACAAGGCATATAAAATTCATGGTTCCAAAAATTATCCCAATTTGAAACCCAGTCTCCATCATCCATCACCCCAAGTTTGGAAAATGAAAATTCCTACATCTAAATTGCCAAATGCGTCTACCATCATCCATCATAATCCTACATCTCGCCTAAAGTCTAAAAATCCTACGTCACAAATCCATCGCATCTTGGCAGCAACTCTTTATTGTAAGGACTCCCATGGCACTCTATCATGATGTGTGTATTTTGATAAGGCCAACTCTAATGTCAACAAGGATCACAATGACATCAATCAATTGTATGCAAGTGCTATGATCCTGATGAGGCAACTACTTCATCAAGGTTATTATTGGCATATCATGGCACCAGTCTCTACATCAACACCATCAATGGATTTGGAACAATCAGTGATCATCTAAAACATCAAGGCCATTCAGCAAAAAGAAAAAAAGGTCACTTTGATGAAAACCTAGCAAACAGGCATCTTGGTGACACCAAAAAGACAAAAAAAGTCAAGAGAAAAATTTCATCCAATAGTGAAAACCATTCTTATGGTGCTTTGGATAAGTACCATGATGAAAACTTGGCAAACAGGCATCATGTGTAAGAAATTATCTATGTGGACTATTACACTTGGGGGCAAGTTGTCTCATCTCCCATACCCTTCATATGACATTTATTATGACATTTCCATCTATCCATCTAAGCCCTACCACTCAAGCCCATTTTCCCACCTACTTTGATCTTGATAAGGATTGGGGGTGCAAACATAAATCATTCTTTGGAAAAACTCTTGACATGTCTATCCTTTGGTCATACACTATCCATGAAATATCATGTCATAGTCTTCATAGCATTTTTCCAAATGAGTTATCCCTATTCATAATCCTATCGCATGCCTTGGTTTTTCCCTTGTCAATGGTCTAAGGATCTTCCATCATACCATCTAATCCTGAAAAGTCATTCCAAATGCAACAAGCCCAATCCATACAATCTTTCTATGCATTCTAGTGTATCATTCAAAAAATTCCTTGGCTTTGTTTCTAGCTTGGCTGTAAACCTTGATCCTTTAGTCACATTATCATTATCCTTATGTTGTTTCGGGATGTGTCCTTCCCACATCAAACAACATCATCACCATCCTCATCACTTGTCAATTGGTTTTTAGCTTGACTAGGGGCAAGATCATGGTTGTCCTTGGATTCTTGTGCATGCTTGCTTGGTTGCTTGTAGGAATCATTTCCCTGTACATAGTCCTTATCCCTGTACATACACCACATCCTTGTACATAGTCCACTACCCTATACATAGTCCACTTCCCTGTACATAGTCCACTACCCTGTACATAGTCCTTATCCCTGTACATAGTATCTATCCTTGTACATAGTCCACTTCCCTGTACATAGTCCACTACCCTGTACATAGTCATTATCCCTGTACATACTGACTATCCTTGTACATATCCCTTATCTTTTGTATCCATCACTTGTATATACCATTCATAATAAGTGGTATTCTTTCCCATAACTTGGAATGATTGACATCGAGTGCATTTCATATCCCCCATTTTACCCTATTCATAATCAATTGGTCTTATACTTGACTAGGGGCAGACACTTGACCTGTGTCATATTGGTTCTTACATTGGTTGTGTTGAAGACGTGAAACCATGGAAAATCCAAAAACATCACAAAATGATTGAGAAAACACAAAAACATCAGAAAACTTCAAAAAGACAAAAACATCAAAACATTTCAAAAATCCAAAAAACAGAGTCAGAGTCAGTCGCACTTGTCAGTCTTTGTCATTTGTCGAACTACGTTGCCTCTATGACTGGACGTAGGCAAGGCCATCTACCGATGTGCCCCCGAGGCATTAGGTTAGTCTGTTTAGGTTTGTCTGTATAAAATCATGATTCAATCCATATGTCTATATGACAAGGTCATGGGTCATGTCGAACTACGAGGTCTCTGCATGTATAATGTAGGCAAGGCCATCAATCGATGAGCCCCCGAGGCCGCACTAGGTCAGTCCATTAGGGTTCATCACATTCACTTTCACACACGTCTTCTATTTATAGTCAGTCTTGTCAGTCAACGTCAAGTCGAACTACAAGGTCTCTATGTGTACAACGTAGGCAAGGCCATCAATCGATGAGCCCCTGAGGTCGCACTAGGTCAGTCCTTTAGGGTTTTGTCGTCACACACAGTCAATTGTCAACACATCATCTCAAGTCATGCATCAATCTGGTGAAGAAGTCAGCAATGTCTCTAAGTCAAATCAAACAACTTGCCAAACAAAACAACCAAAACAGATCAACTAATGTCTGCTACAGGATGTGTCTTTCCTGGAAACAGACATCATCATAGCAACCAACCGGTATCTTATTTAGGATGATTCCTTCCTAATACTAATATCGGCAAAACAATCTATGTCTTATACAGGATGAGTCCTTCCTGCGTAATTGACATTGTCAAACAATCAAACATAGCCTTACACAGGTTATCACATCAATGGCATCTGACTCAACATCTTATACGATACATGTCTTTCTGAAACCAGGCTTTGTCATGCCTTATACAGATAGTCATAACATCGAAACCAGACTCACAGTCTTATTCGGTATGTGTATCTCCTGACATCAGGCTCTATCGATCAATCCTTCTATCAATCAAAACAAATCGAAGAAACAAGATCAAGTTTTGGAAAATATTTTACTGGTTTTTTGACTTTATGGCTTATTTATCTTGTCATTTATCTTGAATTGATGACTGGGATTCATGTAGCTTTCTCAAGGATGTCCCATGAAGGATTTAGAGAAGCAACGATGTATCAGAATTCTATTTTCTTTGACTGTTGTCTATCAACTGTCTTTTAAATTTGATTTTGAGTCATGTTACTAGCTTTCTCAAGGATGTCCCATGAAGGATTTAGAGGAGCAATGACGTCTCATGACCCCCCCCCTTTTTTTTTTGTCTGTGGTTTGTCTTGACAAAAAGATTGGGGCAACATGTGTCCTTAGTATGAGTTAACGAAATCCTTTTCTGTCTGTTATTAGCAAGTGGATGACCTTGCACACCTTGATCTATGTCATATCATGGTGTTTTTCTCCATTTGTATTAGTCCCGCAATGATGATAAAGTGCAATTCCTTTTGTGATACGATGAAACATCGAAGATTGCTAATACTAACATCCATGTCTTTTATTATTCATCTTTCTTTTCGCACTAACATTTCTTCTTTTCTACATCTTCACCACCATTATCTATTTTCCTCTATCCTTTTTTTTCTTCATCTTCTAGTTCTCTCATCAATTTCGAGAGCACACTCATGTTCTTTGAACCCGTACCCATCCCTAACATTACCAATCTCAATTCTATCGACTCCATTGCATTTATGGCTACCCAATGGATTAATCGGGATCATTTCCAAATTTTTCTAAACTTTTTTGACAATTTGTCAATTTTCCTGAGGGGGCATACCTTCACCTGTTTTACACTGGGCCATTACTGGGGCATATTTCTTATTGATTTTCTTTGACACAACTCCAAAATGACATTGTATCAAAGAGGGGCAAATGTAGACACCGAAATTTGGTCTAAGCCTGCAACTTTAATATTCTTCATAATTCGTATTCTTCATGGTCATGATTAAATAATGTCAATTATTTAATTATTCTCTATAGTCTTCATTTCTTCTATTAATTAAATAATCTTAATTATTTAATTAATTCACACTTTTCTTTATTCTGATTAATTAAATAAACGCTTTTTATTTAATTATGTTACTAATAAATCTTATTCTTCTTGTCAAATTAAATAAATTATTATTTAATTTACTCTTTATCATACTTCAACTATAATTAAATAAATTCTTTATTTATTTAATTATTCATTTAAATCCCTTCATCACTTAATTAAATAAATCTTATTCATTTAATTATTCTTCAAAGATCAAATCTTGAATGAAATGAATTATTTAATTCATTAATTCTATTTTAACGCATTCCTCTATATTTTAGATAATTATGTGAGTTATCTAAGTATTCACTTTGAATCGACTCGACATATATTCAAATCGCCCAATTAACTCTTGATTTAATGTCTGAGTGGCGTTCTCGAGTAATCTCTTCGTCAAATCATTCAATCGTCCAGTGCTAACTCATTTGTGTGTACATGCAGATTAATTAAATAGTCATATTTAATTAATTAAATCTTGTGCGTGCATTCGAACAGGAGTTGCTTTAATCAATATTTATCTTTGTCATGCAAAAATAATTCTTCTATTTTCGAATACCAAACTTGAAAGATTAAATCATTTAGTTAATCTTTAATTATATTTCTAATTTGTATCACTCATGTCGTTACTAACAGTTATTAGAATGCATGTCTAATCTGTCGATCTCAACCGTCTGTTGATCTTTCAATCTTGGCTTGTCGTTCGAATAATCAATCTTCTATAAATTGATTTGTCATTCTTCATTCCAATCTCTCTCGCAAAATCTTATGACTTTTGAGAGAACTTTGTCTTGAATCTTTGATGTTTTGCTAATCATTATCTTAGGCTATACTTGCACGAATTTACGAAAAATCTGAGGGCAATTATACTACACAAGCAAAATGGAGAAGGGCAATCAAGATGAATCATGGAAATACGTTTGAAATTGGTGAGATTGTTTCAGTTTGTTTACATTTTACTTTCCTTTGTTCTTTGTTGCTTAACATTTAGATTTAGTATTGCATATTTGCTTCTAATCTGTCTTTGTGCACTTTCTTGGCGTTACATATATTATATACTAATATATAATATATAATATATAATATATTAGTATATAATATATAATATATTAGTATATAATATATATCATATATAAATATATGATATATATTATATAACATATGAGAATAACACTAGATGTGACAGATATCTATCTATAACAGATATTTGTTTGTTAGTTTTGAATTGTTAAGACCTGGGGACATGTAGATCACATAATGGATATCTTTTTTGTAAGTTATATATGTGAGATGGGGTTAGAAATCATAGCATAGACAAAAATGACAGCCAACACTTCTAAGCTATAAAACCTCATCCAAACAAGAGAATACAATCATATAAAAGGAGCAAAATGAAAACAATGAAATAAAACACTCCCCATTGAACTTGAATCACTTCTCTTGCTCTCCTTCTTGTTATGCAACTTTGCCCTCAGATTTGTTGAAACACTTGTGCAAAACCTGCAAATGGTAGCAAGAAAGTTGGAGACAATTCGTTGTTAAGCTGAAAATGGAGAAGGAAGGTTGCTTTTATAGACAACCCTTCAAATGGATGGATGAGATTAATCCTCTAGAAGGATTCCAAGATCAATGGTCCAGAATTGATGCACCAAGAATATGCTATTCTTGGAGGAATCATGATAGGAAAACATGTAGGGACATGCAGGCTATGATAGACATGCAGGGACATGCAAGCTATGATAGGGACATGCAGACTATGACATGAAATAATGACAGGGTATCTTTGACCAAGTTGAGGTGCATAAATAATTTATTTTAAATTATTTATTCAAAATGGAGGAAAATGACAAGTGGCAAATAAATAATTTATCCAAATTATTTATTTAGAGAAAATGACAAAAGGAGCATTTAATTAAATTAATCAATTGAATTAAATAGGGAGGTGGAAATTAGACATGGATAATTAATTTGAATTATTTATCCAAAAGAGAGGAATGAAACACAATTAAATAATTTTGACAATTATTTAATTATAGAAGAATAAAAGGTCAAATAATGATTATTATTATTATCTAACTATAGATGAAAGATAAATAATTAAATAAAAAAAATGATTTATTTAATTATTGAAGAAAGGGATATATTAGTGACACAATTAAATAATTTTAATTGAACCAGATAGAATAAAGATGAGAAGGTGAATTAATTAAATAATTAAAAATTATTTAATTAATAGACGAATGCAGTCAAACCTAATTGAATAATTAAAGTTATTCAATTATCAAAGTTCAACGACCAAGAAAAATGACACTCGTGGACTTAGGACATTTTCCAGTGTCTACATTTTGCCCCTCTTTGAGACAATGCAGCTTGTCGCGTTGTTTCAAAGAAAAAGATTGATCAACTGATACATTCCCCAAAGATATCTTGGTAAGGATTATGATAAGAATGATATGCCCCCTCGAGAGATTGATCGAACAGATTGTAAGAAGATTAATCTCTCGATAGATGTCTAGAAAGTGATTAGATACTTAATATTGCACAAGTGATAAAGTGGTGATCTACATTTTGATGAAAATGAAAAGTTGATGGGTGTAACTGAACAATTGATGGAAATGATCAGTATAGCCAGGTTGATGAGCTGATGAAGCTAATTGAGCTAATTAAGCTGATTGAGAATTATGCTTACGCAAGACAAGGTGTTGCAATGATGGATTGACTGATTGATTAAGGGGACATGAAATTTCAAGAAGCAAGTTGACTGATTTGAGATGTGATTCAAGAGACATATATCAGTGATTTAAGCAATTGATTGATTTCTCTGTGACAAGAAAGATGAAAATGAAATGCAAGACGGAAGAGAATGATGGTGATGAGGCCTCTTGTACCTTTTAAGTGCTTTTATCATCATCGAGTTTATTATGTCACAAATTAGTATAAGCATCTAGATAACATGAACATCTAGATGATATGAATATTGTTTGCGTTTTTATTTAGTAATGAAGCATAAGCATCTAGGGATAAGAACCTTAGATGACCTAAATACTTATTGCATGGAAGACACTATCAGACAAGGAATGCTCTCATCCACATTAGACTCATAGGTCCTCAATGGGTTTAGACAACCATGTCCTAAAACGAGTCATTATGTGAATAAGAAACAATCCATAAATAGCAAACAAATGAGCATGCCCCATCCTTGCCTCTCTAGTCAAAGACATCCTAAAGAAGCTAAAAGACACGTCACCAAAGATAAAACCATAAAATAAGAAAAGATCAACAAACAAACAGGAGTCATGCTTCGATGTAACACTGATTCTCATTACAGTTTATGCGTTTGGTTGGATTTGTAAGATGAGTTGATATATATGTTATAATGTTTGCTTGGTTGTCAACACTTGCGTGCTTTGATTTTGTTGAAGTTCAAAGTTGTATGGTGATTTGAAAGTGTCACTATTTTTTGGGATTTTTTAATTTTTTAATTTTTTTTTCAGGACATTTTATGGTTTGTTTTTTTTTATTTTTTTGGGATTATTTCAAGACATTTTATGATTTATTTTTTTTGTATTTTTTTCAGGACATTTTACAATGGAGATGGATGAGCATATAGACAAAGAGGGTAGTAGACTAACCCATAGCTAAGGTTAAGGAGATTCCCCAGTGAGGGATGGGGCCAACCTAGTATGCATGGCAAAGCGAGCAAGCGAGGGGAATGTCAAACAATTCACAAGCCATGGTGAGTGTGAAAAGGTCATTATGAAGTGGAGCATGAATGAAAATGGAATGAAAAGATCAAGTAGAGATCCAAAGGAAAGAGGATCGAAGCCTCTACACATGGCGCCAATTTCTCAATTTTCAACATGGTACTTGCTCAAGGCGCCACCGAAGTGGTTTTCACCATTGAACAAATGGATTTCTCTTCTCTTTTTTTCTTTTTTTTTGGATTTTTTCAGGACATTTTATGATTTTTTTTGGATTATTTTGAAGTTATAAAGATGGAGTGAAATGAAATGTGATATGACTGATTGAAGGAATAAGATCTTCCACAATATAGGTAATGCAACCATGGATAAATGATAGATCAAAATGAAAGATTCACTGCAAAACATGTCACACAAGCAACATATCCTTTGTCAAAAGATGATAATGGTTGGTTGATTAGATGTTAGGAATGATCGATTCCATAAGGCATGATGATGATAAGTACTTATGATCATTGATTCCTCTAAGTAAGATAAGATTGATGATTTTTTATGATTGATTGACAAAAAAATATGAGGATTGGATAATGTTTTACAGCTAGGCTCAAATATGATTCACATGATAAGATTCAAGGTTGCAAAGGGACATGATGACCAACATTGGAGGTAATTTAATCATGGATAAATGATAAGGATGTGAACTATGATGGAATGGTAACACATAAGGATATGAAAGGGAATCCAAAGCATGCATTTGTAATTTTTCCCCTAATCTCATCAAGAACAAAGGAAGGAAATGGGACATGGATTTTGATAAGCTAGGGGATATGGAATGGAAGAATGCAAAGATAAGGATAATGAATAGGATGGTCAAGATTGATAAGATATCGACACAATGCCTAAGTATTTTTCTCCTATTCCTCATCAAGACCAAGGAAGGGAAGAAAGGATGCATTAAGATAGGATGGTGGAATATGGATACGGTGAAGGATATGGTACAAAAGATATGGATAAAGTGTATAGGACAAGATATACGATGTTACAGAAGATCCTTAACCTTGTCAAGATCAAAGGTGGAAAGGTAAAGGATGAACGTAAAGAGGATAATGGATATGAATGAAAGGATGGATGAAACTTGCCCCCAAGTGTAGAGTACAAGAGGAATATGGAAGATAGGATATGGATAGGGATAAATGAAAAAGGAAGGTAATATATGCATGATAGGGAGATGGAGGGAGGAATCAAGCATCAAGTTTCATGGCTAATATCCCTTGAATATGTGCTCTAATAAACCATGGCAATGAGGATTAGGCTCATAAACATTGGTATATTAATGGTATGATGGAAGAAGCTAAGGACTTATGCAAAAGTTTGGATTAAAGGAGGATAATGGGGGATGGATGTTGGATAATGGATAGGAGGTTGGAAGGCTTAATGATGGATAGATGGAAAGGATGGAAAGAACAACATTGGCACACACCTTGAAGGGTGGTGAATTGATTGAGTAAAAATAGATTTGGAAGGTGACAGGTTTTTAGATGGACGATAGGAGGAAGCTTTTGGATTAGAAAATTTGGATGCCAATTTAGATTTTATTGCTTCTACGAGACTTTTAGGAATCCGCATAGCTTTTGACTTTTATTTTTGATTCGTGGACCTTTGTGTCCTTTGAGATTCTTCTTTTTGCTTTATGGGTCTTTGTGGCCTTTGAAATTTTTCTTCTTGATTTATGGGCCTTTGTGGCCTTTGAATTTTTTGCTTTTGACTTGATGGGCCTTTGTGGCCTTTTGGATTTTTCTTTTGACTTGATAGGCCTTTGTGGCCTTTTGGATTTTTATTTTGACTTGGGATCAAATTTTCTTTTATTTTTGCATGGCTCTTCAAGGAGACATGTTGATCCTTTGATACATGTGGATTTTGATATGGAAGCTTTTGACATTTGGCACACAAATTGCTTCCAAGAGAAATGGGATGGGTGGATGGAGATGAATGATATGGAGGTCTTATGGATGGGTTAATGTAGGTAGAATTTTGAGAGGGCATCAAGGATGTGTTCCTTTGTTGTTCTTGATGAATAGGAGATGGAGCGATGTAGGGCCCCAATATGGATGGAAGGGTTGATGAACTAGGGTTTGGATGATAAGGACCAAGGATAGATGGAAGGTTTGATGAACTAGGATAAGGACCTAGGATAGATGGAAGGTTTGATGGACTAGGATACTTAGGTTTATTTTGATGGAATCTGGACTTATGATGGATACCAATGTCTTGAGTGTGAGGTGTATAGCCAAGGCCATGATAATATGGATTTTCTTGGATATAAAGGGGTTCTAGGATACCTTGTTCATGAAGGCCTAATCCTTTGCCTTTTTAGTTCATACTTTGACACATTCGTTTGCCAACAGGATATATATTGTTTATGAAACAAGATGCAAGTCCATCATGAGGTGGATGTGATATGGAAGGAATAACAAGATCTTCAAGTAAACCACCTTGGATAAAAGTGAGAGAACCCATTTGATAGGTAAGAGGTTCATGGATAGTTTGAATAGGGGTGATAGACTCTTGTGGAGGATTGTGGTCATGAGGGGAATTATGATGTGTGATAGGATCTTGACATGGGGATGAGGGGGTACTTTTGTCTTGACTTGGAAAAGGATCAAGAGGTGTAGGAGATGGAGTAGCTTGCTCTTTATTAGGTATGGAATCATCACGAAGTGGTATGAAAGGAATGTCTTGATCATGAGAAGGATGAACATCATCATGGAATGAAAGGGTATCCTTGAATGGAGGTATATCTTGATCTTGACGAGGAAGGGAATCCTAATATTTTGTGGAAAGCATATCTTGATCATTGGATATGATGGAATCATGAGATGGTATGAATTCATTAGATGAGGTGGAAGGAGGACTTGGGAGGATACTTTTCTCTTGAGATGGAAGGAAATCATCTTGAATGAAACAAAAAGAGATAAGGGGATCATCGTGAGGTTCTTGAGAGATGGGATCTTGGTCAAAGATTGGAAGGGGTTGTGGAATTTTGGTATCATTGGATGGAGTGGAAAGAATGCTTTGATCTTGATGTGCAAGGGAGTCTATGCTAGCATGCTTTGGACTAAGAGATTGACATGAATCATTGGATGTAGATGGCATGATAGGAGAGGATGGTTGAATACATTCGTTAACTTGGGTGAAAGACTCATGAGGTTTATTTTGAATTATGGGGGATGAAGATAGATGCATGACATGGTAGAATTGCACAATATCATTTGTGTTTCAGGATTTAGATTTGGGTTTCCCATTTAGCCTTTGTAGAAATTCATAGACATTAAACTTGGATGATGTAGTTTTGGATGAGGATAAAGGCTTATGAGATGATTGCATCACTTCATTCAAATGTTTGGATTCAAGTTTTTTTTCAAGCTCTTTCAAATGATGGTCAAGATATTCAATCCTTTGGTTTTGTTCATAGGTCGTGGATGAATATGGAGGATAGCGGTTAGACATATTTGGTTGATGGTTTTGGAAATGTTTTGAGGTGTTGCAAGTTACTAGGTGTGATGTTTGTTTGAGGTCGATTGTTTGTGTTCAGATTTGTGAATGTGGTGAATACTGTTTGAAAATATAGAAAACACTTGACAAGCACGATGTTTTAGTATAAGAAAAAAAAATGTAAGACAAGCACAATCCTAATAGGACAATAGGCCAAGGGTTTATATACTTGATATAGCCCACCAATATACCCTGAATTGGTGCTAAACACCTTTCCTTCTCGAGAGCAGATAGCTTAGAAGTTTGGTGGCACTAGCTCCCCTCCACAGCTCATTAACGTCATTCGGGCACACCAACTTCGGATTCTTGGGTAGTCACTTCCCAAGAATTGCTATCTCTACTCAAGGGGATCAGTAGTGAGTGTCTTCGGGCATGATACCATACCCTGCACTATACCAAGCAACGACTGAAAAATGGTTGGATTCTAAAACAATAGGTGTTTAGTAAGGGCATTTTATTCGTAGGGCATGATCCATGCAGTAAGAGTCCCCTTTCGGATCCATCTCATCGAAACCATACGCGTGATTCTTGGGCATTTCCCAAGAATCCAATTTTATTTACCAGCTTGAAGTCCCTCGGGTTCAAGGTGCTACCGGTCTGAGTCATCCTGGGGTGAGTACTTTTTCCCACAAAAAAAGGCCCAAATTCTAGAGTCAGTAATCATTTCTCTTACACCCAAGATCACCCGACAGTGCAAGGGGAGAGGATACTTTGATTACTAAGTCTTAAAGGTTAAAAAAATTAAGTGGGTCTGGTTTTTTTATCACCAAGTTTTCACAGGGTGAGAGCATAATCACCTACCACATCAAGCACAGTCAAAACACCTACAAATAGAAGTTCATTTTAGTGCACCAAAAGAAGTGTTTTCTAAACTTGAAATCGCAAACACATTGTTTGAGAAATGAGTCTTTGACTAACGGAGCTGCAAAACCACAAGTTAGTAGTTTCATAAATGTCTTGGACCAACGAGAAAGCTGCAAAAAGAAAAACTAAGTTAGGACAAGAGATTAAAAACCAAACTAAAACTTAAAAGTCGGTAAATAACTAAACTAGAAAATGAAGAGACTAAACTAAACTAAGAAAAAGAAATTAAAGAAAACTAAAAACTAGGAGCTCAATTTTTTTGTTGCTCCAAAAGAAGCAGTTTTTGGGAGCCCCACTCCAAAGCCACACGCTACAAACAGAAGATTAGTAAACCAAAAGAAAACTTGAATGAAAACAACAAACTAAAATAGTGATAAATTTCTCAAAACTAAACAAAATTTTAAACCGTAAATATCTATGGAAAGCTAAGACATAGACCTTCAAAACCTAGAAATGTTTTTGTAAAATCCTGCAAGACAAAAGTGTTATAAATAAAAGAAAATTTTGGGTCTTAACAGCTAAATCTTAAAAAACTGTGATCACTAAAACGGCCATAACTTTCTCAAATATTAACAAAATTTTAAACCGTTTGATGTTCTGAAAATCTGAGAACAAGACCTACAAAACCCAGATAATGGTTTTAAAATATTCCATGCGCCCATTTTGTTGTGCTCAAAAGAATATGACGGGATTTCATATGAATTCTTGGCTATAACCTACAAAATAGCTAAAATAAGCAAGAAAACACACAAATTTCTTTACATTCACATTGGGTTCACCAAATGTGAGATGGGGTTAGAAATCAAATAGCATAGACAAAAGTGACAGCCAACACTTCTAAGCTATAAAACCTCATCCAAACAAGAGAATACAATCATATGAAAGGAGAAAAATGAAAACAATGAAATAAAACACTCCCCATTGAACTTGAATCACTTCTCTTGCTCTCATTCTTCTTGTTATGCAACTTTTCCCTCAGATTTGTTGAAACACTTGTGCAAAACCTGCAAATGGTAGCAAGAAAGTTGGAGACAATTAGCTGTTAAGCTGAAAATGGAGAAGGAAGGTTGCTTTTATAGACAACCCTTCAAATGGATGGCTGAGATTAATCCTCTAGAAGGATTCCAAGATCAATGGTCCAGAATTGATGCACCAAGAATATGTTATTCTTGGAGGAATCATGACAGGCAGACATGCAGGGACATGTAGGCTATGACAGACATGTAGGGACATGCAGACTATGACATGAAATAATGACAGGGTATCTTTAACCAGGTGGAGGTGCATAAATAATTTATTTTAAATTATTTATTCAAAATGGAGGAAAATGAGTGGCAAATAAATAATTTATCCAAATTATTTATTTAGAGAAAACGACAAAAGGAGTATTTAATTAAATTAATCAATTTAATTAAATGGGGATGTGGAAATTAGACATGGATAATTAATTTGAATTATTTATCCAAAAGAGAGGAATGAAACACAATTAAATAATTTTGACAATTATTTAATTATAGAAGAATAAAAGGTCAAATAATGATTATTATTATTATCTAACTATAGATGAAAGATAAATAATTAAATAAAAAAATGATTTATTTAATTATTGAAGAAAGGGATATATTAGTGACGCAATTAAATAATTTTAATTGATCATGATAGAATAAAGATAAGAAGGTGAATTAATTAAATAATTAAAAATTATTTAATTAATAGAGGAATGTGGTCAAACCTAATTGAATAATTAAAGTTATTCAATTATCAAAGGACAACGACCAAGAAAAATGGCACTCGCAGACTAAGGACATTTTTCAGTGTCTACAATATAAAAAACAAAAAAGGGACTGTTTTGAGTATTTCAACGGTCCCTACATTATTTTTGTCGCAAAAATATCGTGAATTTTGTCTACATCTGATGAAATTCAGCTTTTCAAAGATTCTCTTACACTTTTTGTAGAATTCCAATCATTTGTGTGTGTTTTTTGTTTGTGCAATGAGAAGCAACAGTCTACATATAAGAAAAGGTAAAAGGAAACATACAATAGAACAAATTGAAACATATAGAGCAAAAGATAGAGAAAGTCATAGGAAAAGAAGACAAGGTATGCAAAATATTCAAATTGAAGCTTCTTCCGAACCATTGAATGTTAATTCAAGTGAAGATGAAATAGGAATTGAAAATATTAAACATCATATTCAAATTGAAAATGAAAACATTGAAATTGAAAATGTGCAAATTGATAATGAAAATATGAACTTTGAGAATGAAAATGTTCTTGAAAATGATATTCAAAATGAAGTTGTTTCTGAAAATGTTAAAAATAAAATTATTTTTCACAATGAAAATGTTGTTCAAAATGAAATTGGAATTGATAATGTTGAAAATGAACCTTATAGAACACCTAATTACAAAAGAACCCCTAAATGGTTGGTTGAAATAGATGAGAATGTAATTGATAATCTTGAAGGGAAAAGGTCACAATGAACGGTTCGTTTGTGGGCTACGAAATTGTTCAATGAATTCTTTTCCAATAAGACATTAACTGAACAATGCCAACTTTTTATGTAATTACTTAAGATTTACAAAATGAGACCATTATTAAAAAAATTGAAGATTTGTCTCACAAAAAAAATCGTAAAAAAATAGTCTTATTGTAAAAACTCTTTTTAATGCTCTAACCTCTATTGGAAATACTAGGAAGGAAAAAGATAAAAGGGTTGCTCAAAGGATGATCACAACCTCACTAGTAAGCCATCATTTGAAAAATGCTCGTTTAATGAGACAAACTTGTATTGATTTTAACTCAAATCGTAAAACATTGAGTAGAGCACTATCGAGAAGAGGAAGACTCAATAGTGCTCTTCAAAATGATACGTGGGATTTTTGTAATGCCCCGTCGTGCAAACCCCAAAGGACAACTAAAAACGCAAAAAAAAAAAAAAATTGAAAACATAAAGTATAAACACTAAGTTTACCAAAGCAACTAACATAGCTACGATTACAAGTTAAACACCTAAGTCCCTTGGGGTACACAAGGTGACATTACGTAATCTATTCAATAACAAAATTTATAAAAGTAATTTACCAATTCTACTAACGTAACCCATCCATTCACATGTCATCATTTAAACATTTATTAAAGATAAATAATATGTCAAGAATGAACCATATAGAAACCATACATGTATTCATAGCAAACTTAACTTGGAAATATAAAGAACTTATGTTCTCGAACATAACACAACATCAAGGATATTTACAATTATGGATAAAGCATGAATTACATATTGTGATTATACATTACATCAATTTACAAGTACATCTCTTTGAGCAATTACTTAAGATTACATCTTAAGCTTACCCAATGCATGGGAGAGTAACATATCATTACACAAAGTATGGCAGAAGTACAAGGATACATATGAAAACATATAAACTCTGGATCAAGTTGTCTCTACAAAACTCTACACGGAAAGGTACATCAACGAGATAGGGAACCCAACGGGGTGCGTAGCACATTCCACCCGACCACCCCTATGCTAGGAGTAGATAAGAAAGGGTCCCCGACCAAGAACATCCAATCAAATACACAAGACTAAACTCCAAGCATGGAAAGCTAAAACACACATATAGGAAAACATAACATCAAAAGACTACTTCCAAGACATAACAATAATAAATCATCATACATATCAATCAACCACTTCCAAAACATAACAACCATAAATCACCAAAACATATCAATGGACCACTTCCAGAGGATTTCAATAAAACAACTCAAAAGGAATGCTAGAGGAGAGTGTCATCACATGGCCTTACATGGATTATCCATACAACCTATCACAAGGGGTCGCCTCCATCTATGGTTATCCTAACTTCCTATCTCAAGGCACTGCATCATAGGGTGACTCATGCGGAATCGTTAACCTCTCGTGAAGACGAGGCCATGATTATGCCAACCATGGCCTTCTCGGCCCACCTTTAGTCTATGAAAGCCCTAACAGGCGAACGAGGCATCAATAATTATCTTGTTAATGTTTAACTACCCACCCCCTAATTAATTAATTAGATTATCACTTATTACTCAAACTCTATCGTGGGTTATCCTGACAGCCCCTTTGTGCTTTGGCGCCCACGTAGAGCCACTCTCCCTAGAAACCCAAAACATAACAACAAATTTCCAAGGGGTTGCAACCACAAGTACTCTAAAACACAAAATAGTACAACCGTGAGGCAAAACCATCTCACCAGAAGTCATATGAATCAACTCCCATAACAAAAATGGTACAACCCAATGTAAACTCAAGTTCACAACTATAATCAAAATGGAGACAAGTATCAATTTAAAAAGTCACATAATAAACCACCAATTTCCCATGCCTCTGGAAGTTTTAACAATAACCTTATCTCCTATACAAACGTTAACTAACTTAAGGGTCCTCACATGCTTATAACCGAACTTAAGAAAGTCGACAAAGAACTCAAACAAAATCAAAGAACTATATACCTATTCAACATCAAAATATTGTTTAAGAACACAAATCCCCTATACTTAACAATCCCATTTTAAAATAACTCATTGCACGAAATCTACCATGTAAGTTAAACTATCAGTTAACTCAATTTATTTCATTAATTAAAAACACTCGAATGGATTTGATAAAATACCTTCTTCAATTTGTCCAATAACAACATAAAATCATTGTAAATAATCTACATAATGTTTTTTCTATAATTTTGACCAAGTGTATATATATATACTACGTATATTATCACAATTTAATTTAACATTATAAAAATAATTTGTATAATTATATATATACATATACATATATACATATATATATACACATATATGTATATATATAATAATATATAAATATACATATATATATTTATTTATTTATTAATTTAAAATAACAAATTTAATTTGAATTAAATTTAATATATTTAAATCTTTATACATAAATTTTTAAAAAATGAATTTAAAAAAAAAATCCTTTTAATCCAAATCGCAGCCCTTGGGAGGTTGCGTCCTCCCTGTGGGGAGGTCGCAGCCCCACCAAGGTTGCGCCTAGCAGCCTATGGTTGTTGTGCACAGCCATGGTGGCTACACTCCACCACAAGAGTGGGGAGGTACGATAGCAGCCGGCCCTCCCCCTCTTAAAATAAATATTTATTTTTATTTCTTTTTTTAATATATATATATATATATATATTTTAAAATATTTTCTTTAAAATAATTTAAATATATATTTTTTATATTCTCGGGCAAATCTATGTTGACAGGAAAATAAATTTATCCACATAATTTCTACAGGAAGATTTTTTTTTTTAAATTACCTCAAATTTTATTTTCCAAATAGACAAAAATAAATTGGGAAAACTTAATAATTATCTACAAGAAAAATGTTTAACAAATTTCACAGAGGTTTCAATTTCACAATTTTGATAGAGATTTTCAATTTCACAATTTTAACAGAAGATTTTCATTTACAACCTACAGAGGTTTTCTATTGTTTTCCTTTTATAGTTTTCCTATTGTTTTAACAATGAATTTATTTCATGAGGCTCTCTGATTTTACTATAAAAATTTCTGCAGAGGCAACAAAATGTTAATGGAAAAATTTCAACAGCCGGGAACACAATTTTTTACTATAGAGGAACTTTTAATAAATTTTCTACAGAGGGTTACAACTAATTCACAGCAATTTCCTCTTACACAGACAATAACAGACAATATTTTCAAAACAAGAAAGCATTTAAACAAATAGTAAAGAACTTGTTTTTCCTTAATCTTGAAGGAACAGAGTTGTGCAAAGCTTCACCTCGGAAACTTCCAATTTCTAAACTCTTCCCAGAAACTTCACCTCCAGCCTGAAGTAAAATATGAGTCTGGAATCTACTGTAGTCCTTAAAAAAAAAATTAAAGCCAGAAAACCCCCAAAACCCATAACTATTCTATAGCCAATTTCTTTCCATGAAGAAACTCCTTGTCGTTCCCACATGCCAATATTCTCTCTGAGAATATTTTAAAACAATAATTTTTATTAAATCCCCCACTCATTCCCATAAATCCTCTAATTATAATTTAACTAACTAATTTTAATTATTTTCTTTTAATAATAATAATAAAGCATTATATGCTATTTAATTAATTTAAAAATTCAAGAATTAATACCACTTACCTTATGCAAATTTAAAATTCTAATTTACATCAAAGTGTCTAATATTTTAATTTAAACTATTCACTCAATCAAGAACATTAATCAATTAATTTATCTATAATTATCTACAAATAACTATATCAATTAAATAACATTAATTAATCACACATAAAATAAAAATTAATTAAATAACAACTATTCACAAATACATAAATAAACAATAACAACCAATACTAAAATAAAGACAAGGGAAAGACCACAACATCATAAAACTCACAACAAGGTGATGAACTTGGAACGGGGACACTTCCTTATCAACTCCTTTTTCAACATCATACCCGTTAGGTTTATAGGACACGCTCAAACCTATCAAGCAGGTGGAGTCGGT
The DNA here is from genome assembly GCA_007258455.2 of Sequoia sempervirens. Lineage (NCBI taxonomy): Eukaryota > Viridiplantae > Streptophyta > Pinopsida > Cupressales > Cupressaceae > Sequoia > Sequoia sempervirens. Next base: position 140,435 of record VDFB02205755.1, read on the forward strand.
GTCCAGTACCTGCATCTTGCATAGAAACAAACGTCAAGTAGCATGTAAATCTCCATAGCAAACACACCGTGAAAGGTAATCGTGGGGTAACAAGGCACTTGCAAGCAAGTGATGCCACTCCGTCCTTTCACCAAGACACACTAGCAAACACATCAAAAAAATAACAACATAGAAACACATCACCACATATATTATTAAAGAAAACCATAACATAATCATATAATATAATCACCATGAAATGTATCATCAAGCATCATCAGTAATGTCAAGCGTAGCAAACCAACCAAACTATGAATCCACACACGACCAAAACCGGTGAACTGATCACCATCATGAACCAAGTACAAAATCCACACACATACGAGTATCAACAACATGAGGGGTATCACATCCTCCCCCCTAGAACATGGCTTACTCCTGGAAGCCACTAAATAAATATGGGTACAACTCTATAATTCGGGATGCATCCCCCCATGTCACTAAAGCCTCAACACTTGTATTTTAGGCTACTCAAGACCTCTACAGAACTAGTCACTATATCCCACACGGGTCTCAACCATGATACTTATGTAGTTCGAACTGCTTAACCATGATACCATTATGATATTGTTAGTAACAAGGGACAATTTAATTATCTCATTTACCTGACTGATTAATTATAAGGGTAAGAACAAAATTTTTAATTTAATTCTTTCCTACTTGTTTCCCCTTATCAAATAAATCATTCTATTTATTAATAAACTACAACCTATACCATAGAATTATTATTAGTATAAACAAAATATATCTTCACATTAAAAGCATATTATAATCCATTTCCCCTGCTCTCATTTCCCGTTATAAAATAAAGTTAATCATTTACCCGGCAACCACACAACTCGAATCTATAACTAAGAAAGAGTGTTTATCACTAAATGGAAATTATAAACTATCAAATTATAAAGCTACGTAACCCAAAAACATTCATGATGGAATACCTTATATGTTGATTAACGGAGACAATCTAAGTCATTTATTTCTTCATAAATCTTAATCATCAATTACTATTACCGCAACACCTAAAATGCAAATCTATACTATTAGAAAATTACAATTTCTAACGCATTATACCAATGCATACAGAGACAACTCACATTTATGTCTATATATATAAACTAGCATATCAAATTCAAAATATTACTCGATGCAATAATTCAGCATGGTATATGTCCTTGCTCACACATTATAGCAAAAAGGAGAGAACACAATACCGAGGATGATAACTATCGTATAAGCAACATTGTCCTAACAAGAAAATGAACTCCCTCAAAGGAAAACAAGTAAAAACAAGTAAGAAACTGTGACAAATACACCTCGAACATAGGAAGGGCTAATTTCACATAAAATGAGAATAACCATTACTGATTATGGACTGCAATGAAATAATTAAAACCAAATCAACTCGAACACATTCCTAGCAGTCATCAGTGAAAGTCCAGAGAAAAGAAGAGAACACAAACACAAATGCAACTATAATCCAATGCATCATAAAGTGCAAATGTCAATACGATGGAAAGTCACATGTGTTACACACAAAACATTTAACAATGATCAAGTACCATGAAAAACCAAGTAGAGAAAAGTTAATTTCTAACCATAAAGAAATTCTAGCTATCTCCAAGCATAAACCTTTGAATCGAATTTTTAGACCAATGTATTACTCTGTCGAATACTAATTATAGAAAATGTAGTTCTAGTTCATGGGTTGAACTGTCAATCTTCACCTAACTAAATCCATCGAATTGCATACACACCCTCCAAAATGAATTTCCAACACCCATGAATAAGCAGAGATAACTCAAAAATTGCTATGCAAGAACGATAAGCACAAGAAGACCATAATGCGAAAACCTATCTATGAGAAAATGTAGAGTTAATGGTTAAAGGCAATTCCTTTTGCACATAGTAGAACTCCCTCAGTGTATTACATATATGATTGTCCTCATGTGTGCATAAACTGGTGGTGCCTAAGGATCATATACTATCGCAGGCTGAGTATCACCAACAAAACCAAAAGAGGATAAGCTATTCAAATCTAGCGATGTTTAACATGGTATGCAAGAATTCTCATGGTATGCTATGCTTTGAAAGATTTACCACAATGGTTTGATAGGTAGGGCTCCTAAATTTCCAACAAACGCTCAAGACAAGCGTAAATCTGCAAGGGATTTCATCCATAGTTGTGTGATATAATTCGACCTCCATCAAGCATAAAGAAGAAAAATGGACTCTTGAGAAATTTAGCAGCTACCTATACTCAAGCAAACATACATGCATCAAGGCAGAAAATGAAAACTACGACAATTCATGACTAAGCGGTTGGAAAAGAGAGGGTGCAAATAGTGAAGGTTAATGGCATGATGAGTAATAAGGGGGGCATCAAATTTAAGATACAATAAGGACCATGATATGCATACTGAGATCAAATAATAATTAACAGTATCGTAGTTATAACACAAAGAAAAGGAACCCAAAAATTGATTACCAAGCTCAATCTACATTCTAAAATGCAACCATACTACCAAGATGGAGTCTTCACAGTAAATCAAAGGGTTTACTATTGATGCAAAACTAACATATAATGATCTTCAAGCTTTTAGTAGCGAGCCAGAAAAGCAAGGGAAGAAAGATGCACCGAAGCTTAGAAAAATTTCAAACAAATACCAAAGGTAATAAGACTAAAGTATCAAATTCTATAATGGAGTACAAAGTTCCATGTTGAACATCAAGTAGTAAAATAAGTAATCAATCGTTTGCAACCTCAAATAGAAAGAACAAATTCCTATTGCATAAAATGGTTAAACGAATGAAAAATCCAACTATCAGGAAATCACCAACTCTGATACGACATAACACATTAGTGTTAATAGTCAAACTTCATCTTAACCTCAAAATACTACAAAATCCTAGTATGATTATTCACACCAATATATATATATATAAACTTCTCCATTTACACACCAGAAAATTTACTTTATTTGCTTTCCAGCACAAGTTCCTACATATTTACAACCACAAGGCCAAGATTCCACACTGCAACCTTTAAGAAAATACCACTCTTTAATTCATAACACAAACATTATAATAGAGTATCACACATACTAATTATTCATACTGTCAACCAGTTCAAACAAAAGGGTGCACCTGTACCAACATAAACTTATAGTATCAAGTACATTATTAAAAATGTTTCACAAAACAAAGGTGCCTACTCGCGATCCTCCAGAGGACACTCTTCCAGGTCCTCATCTAAGTCCCTCATGTTCGTCTTAGAGGAGGGGTGATGTGCTCGTAGGAATTCTACCTCCTCTTTTTTCAGCTTGGGGGCATGGGTCCACACCCCAACGGCTAGTCTCAAACTATTGATGGCTTCTTGGTCCTAGCAACAAGTTTTGATTCAGCAGTTTCTCTACTTTCTTCTATCTTGATCCAAACTAGAGCATGTGTCAGGGTTTCATCATCAGATATTTCTTCTAGCAGTTGGCCTACTTGCACTTTCTCTATGCCTAGCTGCTCTAGATTCAAACCACCACCTATCGAATTGCCTTGGGAACACTATAGTTCCTCACGCTCAAAACCGTGGGAACTCAGTGATGATGGAATTTGGCGGTTAGCTCCACGGCCACCACCCCAGCCTCTTCCTCGGCCACGACCTCTACCCTGAGGCATGATCCTGCACAAAAATTGGGGTTATAAGAGATCAAGAGTTAATGCAAAGGTTTCCTAACGGACTTAAGCTACCCAGAGTACCCAGTGTTTGCAAACTGGCTATGATACCAAGTTGTAACGCCCCATCGCGCAAACCCCAAAGCACAACTAAAAATGCAACAATTTTTTTTTTTAAACATAAAGTATAAACACTAAGTTTACCAAAGCAACTAACATAGCTACGATTACAAGTTAAACACCTAATTCCCTTGGGGTACATGAGGTGACATTACATAATCTATTCAATAACAAAATTTATAAAAGTAATTTACCAATTCTACTACCGTAACCCATCCATTCACATGTCATCATTTAAACATTTATTAAAGATAAATAATATGTCAAGAATGAACCATATAGAAACCATACATGTATTCATAACAAATTTAACTTGGAAATATAAAGAACTTATTTTCTCGAACATAACACAACATCAAGGATATTTACAATTATGGATAAAGCATGAATTACATATTGTGATTATACATTACATCAATTTACAAGTACATCTCTTTGATAAATTATTCAAGATTACATCTTAAGTCTACCCAATACATGGGAGAGTAACATATCATTACACAAAGTATGACATAAGTACAAGGATACATCTGAAAACATATAAACTCTAGATCAAGTTGTCTTTGCAAAACTCTGCACTAAAAGGTACATCAACGAGATAGGGAACCCAACAGGGTTCGTAGCACGTTCCACCCGACCACCCACGTGCTAGGAGTAGATAAGAAAGTGTCCCCGACCAAGAACATCCAATCAAATACACAAGACTAAACTCCAAGCATGGAAAGCTAAAACACACATATAGGAAAACATAACATCAAAAGACTACTTCCAAGACATAACAATAATAAATCATCATACATATCAATCAACCACTTCCAAAACATAACAACCATAAATCACCAAAACATATCAATGGACCACTTCCAGAGGATTTCAATAAAACAACTCAAAGGGAATGCTAGATGAGAGTTTCATTGCATGGCCTTACATGGATTATCCAGAAAACCTACCACAAGGTGTCGCCTCCATCTATGGTTATCCTGACTGCCTATCTCAAGGCGTCGCTCCATAGGGTGACTCATGTGGAATCGTTAACCTCTTGTGAAGATGAGGCCACGATTATGCCAACCACGGCCTTCTCGGCCCACCTTTAGTCTATGAAAGCCCTAACAGGCGAACGAGGCATCAATAATTATCTTGTTAATGTTTAACTACCCACCCCCTAATTAATTAATTAGGTTATCACTTATTACTCAAACTCTATCGTGGGTTATCCTGACAGCCCCTTTGTGCGCTGGCACCCACATAGAGCCACTCTCCCTAGAAACCCAAAACATAACAACAAAATTCCAAGGGGTTGCACCCACAAGTACTCTAAAACAAAAAATAGTACAACCGCAAGGCAAAACCATCTCGCCAAAAAATCATATGAATCAACTCCCATAACAAAAATGGTACAACCCAATGTAAACTCAAGTTCACAACTATAATCAAAATGGAGACAAGTATCAATTTAAAAAGTCACATAATAAACCACCAATTTCCCATGCCTCTAGAAGTTTTAACAATAACCTTATCTCCTATACGAAGGTCGACTAACTTAAGGGTCCTCACATGCTTATAATCATACTCAAGAAAGTCGACAAAGAACTCAAACAAAATCAAAGAACTATATATCTATTCAACATCAAAATATTGTTTAAGAACGCAAATCCACTATACTTAACAATCCCATTTTAAAATAACTCATTGCACGAAATCTACCATGTAAGTTAAACTATCAGTTAACTCGATTTATTTCATTAATTAAAAACACTTGAATAGATTTGATAAAATACTTTCTTCAATTTGTCCAATAACAACATAAAATCATTGTAAATAATCTACGTAATGTTTTTCTATAATTTTGACCAAGTGTATATATATATACTACGTTTATTATCACAATTTAAATTAACATTATAAAAATAATCCATATAATTATATATATATACATACACACACACACACACATATCTATATAATAATATATACATATGCATATATATATATATATTAATTTAAAATAACAAATTAAATTTGAATTAAATTTAATATATTTAAATCTTTATACATAAATTAAAAAAAATGAATTTAAAAGAAAAAATCCTTTTTAATCCAAATCGCAGCCCCACCAAGGCTGTGCGCAGCCATGGTGGTTGTGCTCCACCACAAGAGTGGGGAGGTACAATAGCAACCGGCCCTCCCCCTCTTAAAATAAATATTTATTTTTATTTCTTTCTTTTATATATATATATATAATATTTTCTTTAAAATAATTTAAATATATATATTTTTATATTCTCAGGCAAATCTATGTTGACAGGAAAAGAAATTTATCCGCATAATTTCTACAAGAATTTTTTTTTGTTTAAATTACCTCAAATTTTATTTTTCAAATAGACATAATTAAATTGGGAAAACTTAATAATTATCTACAGGAAAAATGTTTAACAAATTTCACAGAGGTTTCAATTTCACAATTTTGACAGAGATTTTCAATTTCACAATTTTAACAAAGGATTTTCATTTACAACCTAGAGAGATTTTCTATTGTTTTCCTTTTGTAGTTTTCCTATTGTTTTAAAAATGAATTTATTTCATGAGGCTCTCTGATTTTATTGTAAAAATTTCTGCAGAGGCAACAAAATTTCAACAGTCGGGAACACAGTTTTTTTCTACAGAGGAACTTTTAATAAATTTTCTACAGAGGGTTACAACTAATTCACGGAAATTTCCTCTTACGCAAACAATAACAGACAATCTTTTCAAAACAAGAAAGCATTTAAACAAATAGTAAAGAACTTGTTTTTCCTAAAGCTTGAAGGAACGAGAGTTGTGCAAAGCTTCACCTCTGGAACTTCCAATTTCTAAACTCTTCCCAGAAACTTCACCTCCAGCCTGAAGCAAAATATGAGTCCAAAATCTATTGTAGTCCTCAAAAAAAAATTTAAAACCACAAAACCCCCAAAACCCATAACTATTCTACAGCCAATTTCTTTCTATGAAGAAACTTCTTATCGTTCCCGCATGCCAATATTCTCTCCAATAATATTTTAAAACAAGAAATTTTATTTAATTCCCCACTCATTCCCGTAAATCCTCTAATTATAATTTAACTAACTAATTTTAATTATTTTCTTTTAATAATAATAATAAAGCATTATATGCTATTTAATTAATTTAAAAATTCAAGAATTAATACCACTTACCTTATGCAAATTTAAAATTATAATTTACATCAAAGCATCTAATATTTTAATTTAAACTATTCACTCAATCAAGAACATTAATCATTTAATTTAACTATAATTATCTACAAATAACTATATCAATTAAATAGCATTAATTAATCACACATAAAATAAAGATTAATTAAATAACAACTATTCACAAATACATAAATAAACAATAACAACCAATACTAAAATAAAGACAAGGTCAAGACCACAACACCGTAAAACTCACAACAAGGTGACGAACTTGGGACTTCCTTATCAACTCCCTTCTCAACATCATACCTGTTAGGTTCATGGAACATGCTCAAACCTATCAAACAAGTGGAGTCGATGTCTAGTACCTGCATCCTGCATAGAAACAAACGTCAAGTAGCATGTAAATATCCATAGTAGACACACTGTGAAAAGTAATTGTGGGGTAACAGGGCACTTGCAAGCAAGTTATGCCACTTTGTCCTTTCACCAAGACACACTGGAAAACACATCAGAAAACATAACAACATAGAAACAAAACATCACCACATATATTATTAAAGAAAACCATAACATAATCATATAATATTATAATCACCATGAAATGTATCATCAAGCATCATCAGTAATGTCAAGTGTAGCAAACCAACCAAACTATGAATCCACACATGACCAAAATCGGTGAACTGATCACCATCATGAACCAAAGTACAAAATCCACACACATAAGAGTATCAACAACACAAGGGGTATCACACTTTTAGTGGGAGGCTTCCACGTATTGATAAAAAGCTAACCGATAATGTAAAGATGAAAATTGAACAATATTGGAATTCTCACTCTAGGGTATCACCTAATGTAAAGGATGTTTTAAAGTTACGAATTGGAAATAGAGATCGTACATCGCATCCTCAACATTTTTTGGAATGTAGCCAAATAATTTTGTCAAGAACATCCACATTTGCAAATCTCACAAAGGGCTTTTGAGTCATGCAAACCATTTTATTGTTTTCCTATTAAGGTTCATAATACATGTTGTAAATACCATGTTGAGTTTTCAATGTATCATGAATTGTTATGCCATATACGTTATACTATGCATACTGACGAAATGTTGCGGGAGTGTCATGCAATGCAACTTCCCAAGTCATCCAGGGAATTGTTAGATTCATTTTTATGTATTAGAGGTGATGGTTGCTTATTTTATAAAAATTATTGTTTAAATGGAACGCGTTTGCAATATGGTGGTTTATCAAAGTTTGTAACATGCTTTCATGAGGGCAGTGATCATGATTTTGGTAACAAAATTGTTGAGAAAAAAAAATATGAGACAGTGAAATACACATTGAAGAGTGGACCTGTGAGGGTTCTAGATGCGAGTTGGTTGCAAGAGAGGTAAGTATTGCTGATTTTATTTCATATTTAAAGAAAAGTATTTTCTATAAGTATGCAAGGCATAGCCACAGGTCACAATGGTTGGATCGGCAATTCAGGATGTGTAAGGACTCTTTCCCCTTTGGAACTATTGTATCTATAGTTGATTTTGCTGAAAATTACACATTGCAACCACAAAATGAAGTTCAATCACAATATTATAATTCTATTCAAATTGCTTTTTTTTCCACATAACATATAGGCATGCCCCTGATAGTATAGAAGAGGACAGGAAGATAATCAGGAAGTACCATTTTTACATGAGTGATGATAGATCTCATTCATCCGAGTTTGTACAACATTATTTTGAAAAAAAAATTGAGTTCTTGTAGGAAAAAGGAATTGCAATGGATCAACATTTGATTTGGTCAGATAACTACATAGGGAAATTCAAGAATGCTTGCATGTTTTATTGGTTGAGCAAGATGCATATAGAGAGGGGTGTACCACATATTTGGAGTTTTTTCAAAGTCAAGCATGGAAAAGGTGATCATGATGGTGCAGGTGCATGTGTGAAGAGAGCTTTGGTTAAAGAACAAATGAATATTAGAGGTGGTGCAACATTCAATGATGCGCATTCTATTGTGGATTGGTGTACCTATGCACTATCACGAGGAGGGACACTTGATTCACAAGTCAATAGGTTCTTTTGGTTGGTTGACGAGGGAACAGTGGGAGATAGAATGGAATGTCAAACAATTAGAGGTTCTTCAAAGATGCATTCAGTTTGAAACTCAAATGTGAGTGCATGGACCATATGGACACAAGAGATGGCTTGTTTTTGTCAAAATTGTATTCAGTGTGATTGGGATTAGTGTGAGTCAAGTGAATGGGTAGATACATGGATTCCATAGTACCTAACCCCTTTATGTGTAGCACAATCCTCATTACAAGATGTAATGGAAAGTTCAATTGACTACGATCATCTTTCAGATCTTGTACAACCAGGACATGTCTATGCAGTTGTCGCACTACAGGGGAATGAAGAGGGATCAAACTATTGGTTGGCACGATGTGTACAAGGAAAGAAAAAGATAACACAACAAATGACAGATGATAATGGCTTCATGTATCCTACAAGTTCAATTTTTGTTTTTTGAACTTGGTTGCATTACCATTTCACCATCGTTTAGGTTGTTTACAATAATATACATTTTTTATTATAAGTATATTTAGATGTTGATAAAAAAGTTATGATCACACAGGTTCAATTGTTGTTTTTGGAACTTGGTTGCGAACATATATGATTAGAAAGAATGGTGTACCTGCATTTGAAGACTATGTGAAACACAAAACCATTCTGATGTATTCGCACCTTGTTATATCAACAAATTTTAAGTTATTGAGATATCATTCTAGACCAAAAGCAAAAAAACTATGGACAATTAGTAGTGTTGATCATGAAGCATTACTGGAAACTCTGAAGGTAAGAGATGACCCTGCAGGGACACTTGAGTAGCAAATCATTTGTTGTATTGGATAGGTATGATATTATTCATCACATTTTGACATTGTTTATCTAGTAAGGGTCATTATTTAGATTGTTTAGAATAATATAGATTGGCTATTCTAAGCATCTTTTATAGTTTGCATTACCAATTCATCACCATTCATGTTGTTTAGAATAATATAGATTTGTTAGTATAAGCATATTTTCTATTGTGACGATATAGATATCTCATTTGAAGTATATTGTGATGTTCCTAACATGATAGATCATGGACCTGCTGCAACAATAGCCAACTTTGATTGTTTGGGAGAGGTATGCAACGTATTAGAATAATATAGATTGGTTATTCTAAGCATCTTTTTTAGTTTTCATTATCAATTCATCATCATTCATGTTGTTTAAAATAATATAGATTTGTTAGTCTAAGCATATTTTCTATTGTGACAATATAGATATCTCATTTGAAGTATATTGTGATGTTCCTAGCACAATAGATCATGGACCTATTGCAACAATAGCTAGCTTTGATCCTCTTGGAGAGGTATGCAAGAGATTAGAATAATATAGATTGGTTATTCTAAGCATCTTTTCTATTGTATGTAGTTTGACTATTACCTTAATGGTTTGTATAGGTGGTTCACTCCAAAACGTCAACATGCTACTCTTGTGGAAGAATGTTTCGACCGCGAAGGAAATGCAAGCTCTATTTCCTTCCCCTACTGGGAAATGACTCAGGATTAAGGTTTTTTGTTGTATGCCTACATGGCATTTTGTAAATCCTATATTTGATAGCAATTATTGAATGATAATATCATGCATATTTTGTACACTTTATGTGTATTCAAGTGTATACTTTACAACTTATGTGTATACTTTGTCACTTATGAGTATTGCAATGTATACTTTACGACTTATATGTTTTAAAGCATATACTTTCTATTCATTTGTGTAGTTCATGACTTAAGTTTATTTGAGTAAATGAATCACTTTTTCACTTACTGACAAGGAACAAAACAAACCCTAAACCCCTTTGCACCTTTACATCGCATCCATTTGACCCTTTTTCCATCAACTGAAAACTAGTATCCGCAGGAAAACGCCTCCAAGATAGCAAAATCTGAGAGAGGCTATTGTAGAGGGTCCCAACATGATCCCACATCCTCAAAAAGAGAGTTTGTAGGCATCATGGTTTCCAAGAAATATCCCTTCAAAGATTGTTGTCTTTTAGCACTTTGGACTCGTAAGGGAAATCATCGGTCCAATGTAGCTCAAAGAGATTTGGAGTAATTGGGTGCAAAAGAGGACCATCCCTAGCATAAATGTACCCATCTTGACGTGTTGGAATAGTCTGTTTGGTCCTACGAGTTGCAAAATGAAAGTTGCACCACTTTGCAACTTTACAATGCTTGCATCTGATAACTTTTTCCCCAACTGAAAAATGGTCACCGCTGGAAAACCCCCTCTGAGATAGAAAAATATGAGAGAGGTTATTGTAGAGGATCCCAACATGATCCCATAGCCTCAAACGGAGAGTCTATAAGCATCACGGTTTTTGAGAAATAGCCCTTCAAATATTGTTGTCTTTTAGCACTTTGGACTCTTAAGGGAAATCATCGGTCCAGTGTAGCTCAGAGATATTTTGTGTATTTGGGTGCAAAAGAGGACCATCCCTACTGTAAAATTACCCATCCAGACGTGTTGGAATAGTCCATTTTGTCGTACGAGTTGCAGAACAAAAGTTGCACCACTTTGCAACTTTACACTGACAACTTTTTCCTCAACTAAAAACTGGTCACCGTGGGAAAATGCCTCTGAGATAGAAAAATATGAGAGAGGTTATTGTAGAGGGTCCCAACATGATCCCACAGCCTCAAACAGAGAGTTTATAAGTGTCATAGTTTATGAGAAATAGCCCTTCAAAGATTGCTACCTTTTAGCACTTTGGACTCTTAAGGGAAATCGTAGGTCTAATGTAGCTCAGAGAGATTCAAAGTAATTGGATGCAAAAGAGGACCATCCCTAGTGTAAATATACCCATTCAAACATGTTGGAACAGTCTGTTTGGTCGTACGAGTTGTAGAACAAAAGTTGCACCACTTTGAAACTTTACACTGCTTACATCTAACAACTTTTTCCTCAACTGAAAAACTGGTCACCGCGGGAAAACGCCTCTAAGATAGAAAAATCCAAGAGAGGTTATTGTAGAGGGTCCCAAAATGATCCCACAGCCTTAGATGGAGAGTTTGTAGGCATCACGGTTTCTGAGAAATAGCCCTTCAAAGATTGTTGCCTTTTAACACTTTGGACTCTTAAGGGAAATCACCAGTCCAATGTAGCTCAAAGAGATACAAAGTATTTGGGTGAAAAATAGGACCATACCTAGCATAAATGTACCCATCCAGATGTGTTGGAACAGTCCATTTGGTCTTACGAATTGCAGAACAAAATTTGTACCACTTTGCAACTTTACACTGCTTGCATCTGACAGTTTTTTCCTCAACTAAAAACTAGTCACTGTGGGAAAATGTCTCCGAGATAGAAAAATCTGAGAGAGGTTATTGTAGAGGGTCCCAACATGATCCCATAGCCTCAGACGGAGAGTTTGCAGGAGTCACTCTATTCGAGAAATAGCCTTTCAAAGATTTCTTCCCTTTAGCACTTTGAACTCTTAAGGGAAATCGTCGGTCCAATATAGCTCAGAGAGATTCAGAGTATTTGGGTACAAAAGAGGACCATCCCTAGCATAAACCTACCCATCCAAATGTGTTGGAACAATCTGTTTGGTCCTACGAGTTGCAGAACGAAAGTTGCACCACTTTGCAACTTTACACTGCTTGCATCTAATGACTTTTTCCTCGATTGAAAACTGGTCACCACGGGAAAATGCCTCCAAGATAGAAAAATCCAAGATAGCTTATTGTAGAGGGTCTGAACACAATCCCATAGCCTCAGACGAAGAGTTTGTAGGCATCATGGTTTCTGAGAAGTAGCCCTTCAAAGATTGTTGTCTTTTAGCACTTTGGACTTTTAAGGGAAATTGTCAGTTCAATGTAGCTCGGAGTGATTCAACGTATTTGAGTGTAAAAGAGGATCATTCTTAGTGTAAACGTACCCATCCAGACGTGTTGGAACTGTCTATTTGGTCCTGTGAGTTGCAGAACGAAAGTTGCACCACTTTGCAACTTTACACTACTTGTCAAAATTGCAACTTATTGTCAAATGATGGAAGTTCAAGAGTCATCTTGTTGTAGTTCATTGGAAAATAGCTAGAATTTGTTTGGTCATGACCTAATTAGGTAGGAATTAGATGTTATAAGGGTTTGGGAGAGCAGGGGAGATCAATCAAGGTTTGGATATGATGCCCTAGATGCGAAAAGTGTGGTTTTTGAGTGAAATTGGGAGGTTTAAGTGTGTTAGTGATTGAATTTGTTGGGGGGAAATTTTCTAAAGGTGTATTAAGCATATGAAAACTTCTAAAAACGTGTTTGAGGTGTTGTTTGAGTGAGATAAGTGTGGAAATGCATACTTTCAATTAACCCCCTTATAATCTAAGCAAAATGAGGGTTACATGATTGAGTGACTTAGCTGGAATTTACAAGGATGATATTTTTGGAATTTGGATGTTTATAGCCTGGTGAGATATTGTCCAAAGGAATCTTGGAGGGGCAGCAGTTTTAAAGATGATTTGTTTTGCAAATTTGGGCTAATTGGAGCCCTGTTTGGCGTAATAGTTCAATTTCAGTGGGGTTGTTCCAAAACAAGCACATTAGGTTTTGAGATATGTTAAACAGAAGGGTAATTGGTGTCTTTCACAACCTTTTTTTTTGTGGGTTTGAGTTGATTTTGTGAGGATATTGATTCTTACTCAAGATGATTTTATACCTTTTACATGTTATTATGCTTCAATGAACATTAAGTGACATTGATTTTTATCTAGATGATTATATTACTTTCGAATGAACAATGTAACATGAAATGAATTTCATTAAGTTGTATCCACTTTTCATTTTTGTTAACTTATTTTGAAATAAAAATCAGTTGCACACTTCATTACACAAGTTTAAAATCCAAAATAATGTCAAATGTAAATTCATTCAACGGAGCTTGAAATCGTGGCTATTCTAAAAATGAGTGTTTGATAAAAATGTATTGGTAGACATGTATGAAAAATGTGGTACAATAGAAAAGACAATTCATTGTTTGAAAAATCTCCTCAAAGAAATAGATGGATTACCAATTGCAATTCATAAGTTCTATTAAAATGTTATTTCATTAATCTATAACATACATTATCAAACATAACTTTAAACAATTCTAAGATAATTATACATTCCATCTTGAAAATTCAAAGTAGAAAGACATGCACACAAAAAACAAATTAGATCGAATACCAATTCTTATATATCAAACTGTAGAATAATTATGTTTGTGCATATACAAATTTGTCATATGCCTACTCATAACAAGTTTTACAAATTGTGGCATATATGCCATCTCAAAATCTATCAAACCCTAAGTACATGTCAATCTATATCATATCCCAATCCTGTGTTGGACCATCAAAATCAAGCCTCCTCGAAGAAGTTAGATGCTCTGCAGTTTCCTGTACAATAACATTTCAAACCACTAATTAGATTATGTGAATGGTTGACAAGATAGACTAGTAAATAGAAACTTATATACCATCATTTATAAATTACAAATTTAACATCAAAATTAGTATACATGTACTATATTATATCAATAATGCAATTCATGTTTACCTCTAATCTTGCTCTCTTTTATGCAAGATGTTCTGCATATGATTGTCCCCTAGGACGATCAGGAGTCCTCCTATAAAGTAATGGTCTCTCACTCGTCACAATGCTGGGTCAAACAAAGGACTATAGCAGATAAAATAAAAATATTACAAATTAAAATATAATTGTTGAAAAATAATCATATCTACTAATCGCATATCTACTCCTATCTAACGTAAATGATCTACAATATAAATAAACGCATACCTATTGTGATGCTATGACACTGAATGGGTGCATAGTGGATGGATCAGCTAAGATGCTTTCCTGTATAAAAAATGACAAGAATGTAAATGCACATGCACATATAATTATAATGTTGACAATAAAAAAGATATATACATGTTGTGCAACTTCATCCAATGGGTCAGACTCGGTCAACAAGGCTATATAAGAACCAAGTTACTGCATAAAAAGACAAGATTACATTAGACTATCAATATATGTAGTACATGTATTTAAATATATTAGATTTCAAAGATTAACATCTAAAATAACAATTTAAATTATTTACCGTGTATTGATTGTCTAAGGCAAATGAAATGGTAGTATGTGTAGCCTACTGCACTTCTGACAACTGCTCCTCTAACAACAACTGTTAAAGATTCCAGCACATAAACATATATTAGTACAAATATCCTTCATAAAATATGAAAGAATTTACATAAAACACAATATGAAATTGCTTTAAGACTTACTGGTGCTCCAATATCATCCCTGGTAGTCGATGTCTCTCTTGCAAATGCTCCACCCCGTGCTCTATCAACTCCTACATCTGGCATATCATGAACCTCAAAGCCGGATGTGTCTATGGGAGCCTCAGTAGACTATCAGAGAGGATTGAAACATAAATTTTTGCACATCATGCAACGATGAGGCACACAAATATGTCCCAAAGAGGATGGTGTACTAGACGGAGCTGATGGTTGTGTACCAGTGGGAGTTGTTGTAGCAAGTGCACCACCATCATTCTAGGATGTATTAGGTGCAGCACCACCGTGATGGGATGCACCGTCAACTGGCTACGCAACATGATGGCTTTGCCTCACTAAATGATCACTCAATGAATGCAATGCATAAATTCTCACAGTCCCCGCATCTACAGAAATCTCTAGGTAAGGTAGTGGAGTCGGAGCAGCAATAGGTGGAGGAGGATGAACTAGGGTGACTCGGTGTGCCCTAGGTCTATCCTGTGGCATCCCTCTACCAACACCCTAGAAATCTCACATGTCAAAGTAATTGACATGTTTCCCTTGCACAAACTCAGCATATAATTTTTGGAGAAAATATTGAGGGACATCAAGGTTGTTTTTGGGTGGTTTATCGAAAACCATCCACCAACATCTCCAAAAATTATCTAATATTCCTCTATGGGTGCACCATTTAATTGAAAATTTTGGTTTTCGCACATTAACAGGTTGTCCAGTTCTCTAATCTATGAATAACTGGGCTAATTGGCCTTTTTCAATATCAAGAGCCTTCACCTCATCATACAATAACCCATTAGCATAAAATTGTCTTTGTTGCTCTCGCCATTGTGCAAATCTATTATGTTGAATTGTCAAAGTTTGAACATTTACAATGATTGTTTCCAAAGTGTTTTTCATATCTGATAGTTCATCGAGTGTTTCATATATTTGACATACTTTTCTTAATTGATCTAAATTCCTATGAATAGACTTGTGTATTGTTGGCACATTTTCATTCGGAAACAATGGTTTCGGTGGAGGATGTGGAGGGTATTCATTATCTACAAGATTAAAGTTTTCATTTTGTGTGAGAGAGTTTTCATTTTGTGCAAGGTTAGGATTTTCATTTTGATCCATTTTTAACCTATTAATTGATAATAAAAAAATTCTAAAATTAACAATGGTTTTAATCTAATAAAAAACCTATCAATATACCCTATTTTTGACTAAAAGTAAAAAAAAAAGAAGCAAAATGCATATAAATTGTATAAAAGTTGAAAAGATCAAACATACCTTACAAATTTGGTGATTTTTTTGTAATTTTACCTCCCCCAAACGGATATCTGAGTCGCTCTTTTAACCCACGCGTGTGCTGGTAAAAATACTAATGAAAAGATATAACTTTTGGGTTTTGTTTGTCTGTATAGGAAATGGATATCCGTTTCCTTATTTATAGTTTTTTAAATAAATGGTCGGGTCCGTAACCCAACCATTTTTTTTTTTAAATATCGATTATTTAATATAAAATATATTATAATATCATATATATTATATTAATTTTAATATAATACATATTATTATATATAATATATATTATATTAATTTTAATACAATACATATTATTATATATAATATATTTTATATTATTTATAATATAATATATTATATATTATATATATATTATATATATAATATATATATAATATATTATTTATAATATAATATATATATAATATATTATATATATTAAAATAATATCAATATATAATATAATATAATATAATATTATAATATTGACATGTGCCTAACATACTCATGGAAATGAAGTGATGGCTCTGTTGTTGGTTGAGCTAGCCCAGCGTGCCCTAGCTCTTCATTTTCTGCGTTCGGCGGCTCGGCGTCCGTGGTGGTGCAGTTCAAGGGGGTGCATGCTTGTGGTCGGGGTGTGTGGGTTGGACTGGGGTTCGGCGTTCTTTTGCTTGTGGGCAAACGTTGCTGCTGTGTTTTTTTCTGCGCTCGGTATTTCCTTGGCGGGTGTCTTCTGCGTTTTGAGATTGTGGATCTCGTGCCCGGTTTCTCTCCTTTTGGTGGGGTGTTGCTATTCGGTCCATGGAGACTCAGGGTTGTGTTTTGTCCAAGATTTCCTCTGGGGATTTGGAGATGGCAGAGCCGTCTTCTTCATTGCATGTAGGTGGAAAGGATCTGCTGGGTAAACCCCAGTCGGGAGATGGGGTCTTCTCCTCAAAAGGGATGCTTCGAATAAAAAAAGTAAATGGATGTTTGGAGAGATCCGAGGATCGTCCAGTTCTGGTTATTCAACCTGAGCAAGTGTCAGAGGATGTTGAATATTGGGGCAATCATGCTCTTATTTGTAAATTTTTGGGCCTTCGTTTATCTCTTCCTATTTTGGATTCTTGGGCACGTAGGGTTTGGAACCCTGAAGGCGATATGGAGATTATTCTGGCAGCCAATAACTATTTTTTGGTTGTCTTTTCAAGCATGTCCGACAGGAATAGGGCGTTCGAAGGAGGCCCTTATTTCTTTAACCAGGTAGGGCTTTTCATCAAACCTTGGCACATGGGATTCAACTCTGCTGAGGAGATCCCTTCGCGGGTTCCCGTGTGGGTTCGTTTGCCGAGGCTTCCTTTGGAATTCTGGAGGGAGGATATTCTTCACTCCATCTCATTGCTTCTTGGAAAACCTGTGGGATCGGCTTCCCAAACTCAAGATCGTAAGGTAATTTCTTTTGCTCGCATTTGTGTTGAAGTTGATTTAAATAATCCATTACCAGACTCTATGGAAATTCGTCTGGGATCTTCCTCTTGGATCCAACAGCTGGATTATGAAACCCTACCCTTTAGATGCCGAATTTGCCATGAATATGGACATTTACACCGCAAATGCCCTAGATTTAGACCCTCCCCCTTAGCTGCGTCTGGGCCTCCCAAGGGGGACAAGGGAAAGGCTCCAATGTCTAATGAACCTGTGGATAATGAGGGTTTTATTCCGGTTAAGTCCCATAACAAAGGCAAGGGCAGGAAGAGATCTTGGATGGATAGGCAGAATGAAGGCAACTTTAACAGGTTTGAGGTTCTTGATGATTTGACCCAGGAGGAGGGTATTCCAGTTGAGCTCTCTTCTGGGGCTAAGGGTCTGCAAGATGCTCAGGATGATGATGCAAGGAAAGAGGATCAAATTCTATCTCCAGAGGTTCATCAGAAGGATCAGAAGGCTATGGACTCTTCGGCTCATGCTCAGGATTTCGGGATTCTGCAGGAGTCACAGACTCCGAAGGACTCTGTTGCGGTGGTTCCTGATCCCCCTGCTCCTAAGGGGGCTTCAGATCCTGTGAGGGGTAATAAAGCTCCTCCTACATTAGGCTTACATCAGAAATCCTTTAAAAAGGGGCCTCTTGATAAACCGTCAAAGAGTGGAAGGAAGACTGATCAAGAGAAGGTTAAGCTTATGGGTGATACTTTGGTTGAGTCTGGGTCTGTGAAGCCCATTGATTCCCATTTCTCCCACCCCCATAAATGATTGTTTTATCTTGGAATGTAAGGGGGTTGAACAGCATCCCTAGACAAAAGGCTGTTCGCAGATTAATTGAATCTCAGTTACCGGATGTTGTCTTTATCCAGGAAACTAAGCTTACTATTGATGGGCTTGCTAATTGTGCTTCGCGTATCTGGCCTCAAGGCAATTGGCAGGGGGTAGGTGCTTTGAACAGTGCAGGGGGTGTGGCTTGCTTCTGGAACCCAAGGAAAGTTTCCCCCTTATGCTGGATGTCTAGTCGGTCTTCCATTTCTCTGATTGCTTCTAGTTTTGTCACTGGAGAAAGGTTTCTCTTATCCAATATTTATGCTCCTACGGATCTTTCAGGTAAGTTAAATCTCTGGGCTCACATTCGTTTCATCCGAGCCTTGGACCCGTTTCTCCCATGGATTATGGCTGGTGATTTTAATGCTGTTACTTGCTTAGATGAAAAACGTGGTGGGTTAGCCAGGTTAGACCCCTCTGCTAATCTTCTCAGGGATATGATTGGTTTCTTGAATCTCATTGATGTGAAGCCTTCCAATGGTGTCTTTACCTGGAATAATAGGAGATGTGGTGTGGAGGCTATCTCTGAAAGGCTTGATAGATTTCTTGTTTCCTGTTATTGGTTGAATAGTAGGTTGACGACCAGCTCTGAAATTCTTGATTGGAGGGGCTCTGATCATTGGCCCATAAAGCTTTCTGTCACTGCTTATGGTGTCACCAAAAATCCCTCCTTCAAATTCCAATTGATGTGGTTAAGAGATCCTTCTCTCCAGGAGCTTATGATGGATTGGTGGCATGAGGGGATGCCTGCTCATGGGACAGCCATGTTCACTTTTAGCAAGCGGCTTCAACATGTGAAGTTCAGACTTAAGAGATGGAATAAACAATGTTTTGGGAACCTTCAAGCTCAGAAGATGGCTGCCCAGTCCAAGTTGGATACTATCACTCGTCAGATTCGGGACCAGGGGTTGACCTCTGCCCTCAGTATGGCTGAGTCCTTAGCTCTGAAGGGTTTAGAAGAGTGGGAACTTCGAGAAGAGATCTTCTGGAAGCAAAAATCTCGTATTGATTGGCTCCAGGAGGGGGACAGGAACACTGCTTTCTTTCATAATTCTGTGAAGGCTCGAAGACAAGGAAATTCTATCTCCTCCCTTGTTTCGCAGGATGGGGCTCAACTCTCGTCCTATGCTGATATTTCCAGGGAGGCAGTCAATTATTTTTCAAATCTCTTTTCTAGGGAGAATCTTGCTGCCCGGGCTGAGGAGCAGGCCATCATGGATTGTATTCCCCGCCTGGTCTCTTCTGAGATGAATGGGACTCTCTTATGTCCTATCTTGTTACCTGAGTTGGAGAAAGTGGTTTTTAATATGAAAAAAGGTAAGGCGCCTGGTCCAGATGGGTTTCCAATTGAGTTTTTTCAAGAATTCTGGGAAATTATAAAGTTTGATCTCCTTGAGGTGGTTCAGGAATCTCTTAGGAACAAACAGATGCTCAAGTCTATGAATTCTACCTTCTTGGCCCTCATACCTAAGTTGGAAGGAGCTAACCAGTTAGCTCAATTCAGGCCTATTGCGTTATGCAACGTTGTTTACAAGATCATCACCAAATTGATTGCGGAGAGACTCAAACCACTCCTTGGTTCTTTGATCTCGGCTGAGCAGGGTGGTTTTGTTGAAGGGAGACAAATTTTGGATGGGGTTGTTATAGCCATGGAAGCTGTTCATTCTATGGCTAACTCTAAGGAGAAGGCTATGTTTATTAAACTTGACATGTCTAAAGCTTATGATCGGGTGAGCTAGGAATTCTTACAGAAAACTCTCTTGGCTTTTGGCTTTGCTGAGGAATGGGTGAACTGGGTTCTTAGTTGTGTGACCTCTACCTCTTTCTCTGTTCTCATTAATGGGGAACCTTCAGATTTGTTTAGTGCCTCTCGGGGTCTCCGGCAAGGGGATCCTTTATCCCCTTACTTATTCATTATCATGGCTGAGGGTCTTGGTAGATTTATTAAATCTCAGGTGAGACAGGGTCTTATCCATGGTTGGCGCTGGGACAACCTTCTCCCTTCCTTCTCTCATCTTCAGTTTGTGGATGATACTGGGCTAATGGGCTTGGCTAGAATTAGTGAGGCGGTGAACTTCAGGAGAGCCTTAGACATCTATCTGAAGGCTTCTGGTCAGCATATTAATGATGATAAATCTTCCATTTACTTCTTTAATACTCCTCAGCTTATTCAGAACAGGATTGCTAGGATCCTTAGATTTCAGATCGGATCTCTTCCCCTGATGTACCTTGGGATCCCTTTGGCTTTGGGAGGACAGCGGAGAGATTATTGGCAGGGCATTTTGGATAAATTTCGAAGTAGAGTTAGCCATTGGACTCACCGATGGCTCTCTTCTGCTGGGAGAGTGATTCTTCTTAAGACTGTGGTGCAGTCTCTCCCCATTTATAGGTGTTGTGTGCAAGTTCCCCCATCCACTTTTGTGCGGGAATTTGATGCTTTGTCTCGACAATTTCTATGGTCTGGCAACCTTCTCTCCTCGAAGTGGAGCTTGGTCAAGTGGGAGTCTGTGTGCAGGCCAAAGCATGCTGGGGGCCTTGGTCTTAGGTCTATGGCTCTGGTTGTCACTGCCTTGGCGGCCAAGCTGTACTGGAGGTGGTGTAACAATCTTGATCAGGATTGGGCTAAGATTCTAGCCCACAAGTATTTTCCTAATGCTGATTGCTTCGATGTGCCGCGTCTTCCTTTGTTGGGTAAAGGTTCTTGTATTTGGGACACCCTTAAGAAGGGGGCCCAGCTGATTAAGGAAGGCCTCTTTTGGATCTGTAATAGAGGCTCTGATGTTTTATTTTGGCAGGACTCTTGGGATGGCCACCCTCCCATTCTCTCTAGTTTTCCTCAGCTTCTGCCTCTTTTCCATATTTTTTTTGAGGCCGGTTGGATTAAGGTGGAGCATTTTAAAATTGTCAAGCGTATTGGGCAGGCGGTGGTGGCTTGCTGGAAGGACCCACAGGAATGGCCCATGGGTGGATCGGATGAGGATCGTGTTGTTCTTTCTAGAGTTTTGGAGGCTCGGCTTTGCAGCTCCCTTAATGGGAGGGATGTTCTGGCTTGGAAC
Source organism: Sequoia sempervirens (assembly GCA_007258455.2). Lineage (NCBI taxonomy): Eukaryota > Viridiplantae > Streptophyta > Pinopsida > Cupressales > Cupressaceae > Sequoia > Sequoia sempervirens. Next base: position 162,476 of record VDFB02205755.1, read on the forward strand.
CCTAGTCCAAAAGGTAAATTTACTGTTGCCCAAGGCTATGCTATGTTGGACAGGAACTTATATGGGCCTGCTGAAGTGCACTGGTGGAAGAAGGTTTGGGACAACTTCTCTTGGCCCAAATGCAATTTTTTCTTATGGTTGGTTGCCCAGGGGAAGTGCCTCACTTGGGAGAATATTCGCAAACGTGGCTTTCAGGGACCCTCTATTTGCCTTCTTTGTTCTCATAGTGAGGAGTGCACCTCCCACTTGTTTTTTCTCTGCCCTTACTCTAGGGAGTTATGGCACAGATGGTGGGAGGCTTGGCATCATGGGTGTATTCATGCTACATCCTTGATTGACTTCTGGGAAAGTTTGGGCAGACCACCAACAAAGACTCCTTTCCTTCAGGTGGCCTAGTCTATTGGGCCTATTTTCATTCTTTGGAACCTTTGGTTGGAGAGGAACCGTAGAGTTTTTTGTGGCTCCAATCTGGGAATTCTTCAATTGTGGCAAAAGATAATTAGCAGGCTTCAGGAGTCTATTTCGGCTAAGTGTGACAGGTCTGAAAATCTTGATCCTGGTGATCTTGATATTGTGCGAAATTTGAGCTTGGGGGATAGTAACCGGGGTTGTTTTGCTGGTAGAAGGCCCCGTCAGGTTCGGCAATGAGTTTGTCATGATGGGAAGTGGATGCCTCCCCCGATGGGGGTCCTAAAGATTAATACTAATGGTTCTTCTCGTGGGAACCCTGGTCATGCTGGTGTGGGGGGTATTGGTAGAGGTAATGATGGTGGTGTGGTTTTTGTCTTCTCTAGTTACAAAGGGCATCAGTCTAATAATCTGATGGAGGCCCTGGCTATTAAGATTGCTATTGAGCGTGGTTGCTCTTTAGGATGGAGGAGGATCATCTGTGAGTCGGATTCTCAGATTGTTGTGGATTTGCTGAACAATCAAAGGTGGGATGATGTTAGTTGGCAATTGGCTTCTGTGGGCAGACAGATTTTGAGTCTTGGCAGCTCCTTGGATTCTGTCTCCTTTTGTCATATCCCTAGAGAGTGGAACAAAGTTGCCGATTGTCTGGCGAAGTGGGCCTCTGAGAATGTGGATGGCTGGGATATCAGTGGAAAGGATGAGTTTTCTCCTAATTATCTTGAGACCCTTGAGAGGTTATTAGTGGAGGACATGAATAGGTAGTGTTGTTGCTGGTTGGTTTGGTGGTGGTCTGTTTTGGTGGGCCTTTGGCCTTTGCTTTGTACTATGATTCTGATTGAATAAAAATTTTACCCCTTTTTAAA